>ML804460.1:96281-129072 GCA_009831015.1 Picea engelmannii
CTTTACTTTTGATTTCCTCTGAAATTCGACTTGTGTATCAAATGAATGTATAATGATATTTATTTATACCATTTATGTCACTTTCTTTTAACATTAGGGCCGACCTGACACTTTCTTATTTTGTAATTATTTTCTTTAATTATTTTCAGGGCCTACATGTACTTCCTTCTTCAATTCACTTTATCATCTTCAAAAATTCATTTCTCCTCAACCATGAGGATCCACGTGACGTGCCACATACCACCGAAAACAACATTATGTATACTATCCATCCATGGGTGTTGTATATTCATGTGCATTTTCCTTCATGTCCAAATACCTTCATCAATCTTGCGGTCCAAAACCCATGACTAGGGTTGACATCAATGACAACAACCAATCTTCCAACATATCCTAAGTCAAAAAGGTGGAATTTGTCACTTAAGGAAAAAGTGACTATTAATTCACTTTGTGGGTAAATTGGGGGACATAATGTGAACTTAGTAAACTTAAACCAAAGTGGGTTTCTAAGTGAGATTCTTTTGAGGAGATCTCACCCATTGATTAGAGATGGCTAGGAGTGATCTAGGCCATTGATCTCTAGGTTTCCTTATGGATGGTTCAAGAGGGGTGCATAGGGAAAAGAGAGGCTCATTCGCTCATTTTTTCACTTGGAGAGTTTGAAGAGGAACATTGAGAGGAGAATGGAAGCGTTGGGTGATGAAAGCTTGGGCACCTTCATTCACGGAGGGCGCAAGGAGGCTTAGGGCCTCATTATTTTGTGGTGTGATTTATTTCTTTTTGAAGGGCACACTCTTGGAGGAGGGCGCAAGCTTAAGAGGCACTAGTTGTACTTGGACTATTGCAGATCTGAGTGGTTCAGTGTTGAGGCAAGATACAAGAGCTTCTTTGTATGCAAGGGTTTCTCTATTGGCCAAGGGAGGATAAAGGGTGAACTAGTTCAGTGGAATAGGCATTGGGAAACAAGGGAGAGAGGGCACACTTACTTGGGAGCATTCTTCATGGAACCATTTAGCCAAGCTTGAGAGGAGCTTGCTACTTATACATGTTCCATTATATTTGTTTACTTGTTGTATTCCATGCTTGAGACATAACATATATACACTTTCATTCTAAGTTGGTTTTCCCCGAGGAGTTTTATCCAAGGTCATGTTAACCAAAAATACTTGTGTTCAAATTTCATGTATGCTTAGTGTTTAGATCAACATTAGGAGCTTGTTAAGATCCTAGAGGAGTGATATATGTTTTGAGGTTTGCATGTGCTAACATTCAGTTACTAAAACCACTTGCAAGGGCACCCTAAAAGAGCATATAACCATCAGTTGAAGGCAGATTTCTTGGAATAATTAAACATACCTATTTGATGTCCTAAAACAACAACAAGGACATATTTGGTTGACTAAACTTAGAGCCCAACAAGAGGTCAAATACATACCTATTGGGAAGCTTTCTAGTTCCTCAAAAATCTACATGGTAATAGAGCCTAGGTGGCTAAGAGTTTGTTGATTTGTAGAACATACAATGGGTAGTTTGTGGGACTATTTTGGATAGTTTTGGACAACCTCTTTTCACACCTCTGTTGACAAGAGTGAGGTTGTACTCTTTTTCAATGTTTAGCATCAGTTGGAGTTTCAGTGGATAGTCACATTGGTGACTTAGAAGAGGGCAGATAATAGGCTATCTGGAGCTAGCAACTAGTCCCCTTGGAAGATCAGGATTATATTGGTCTCAGAGGATATTGAACTATGGGATATAGTTCAAGCTCCAGTGGTTCTTCCTCCTCTCACTGCTCCCTTGATGGTAGTAGATTTCAAAAAGAGGAACACCAAGGCTAAGAGGATTATCTGTGATGTGGTGAGAGACCATGTCACACCCCATTTGAATGGGAAGAACTATTCCTTTGAGACATGGGACTCATTGTGAAAGCTCTACCAGATTCCCAATCAGAATCGGAAGATGGTTTTGGAGGAGAAGCTCAGGAGCATTCAGATGCTCAAGTTAGAGTCTGTGACTTCATACCTCGATAGATTTACACATACTCGAGATAAGTTGGCAGTAGTTGGGGAGATTATAGATCTTGATATTTTGGTGAGGACAACCTTAAACGACTTCTCCAAACCTCGGAGTTCCTTTGTGTAAGACATTGTGGCCAGGGAGGCCATGCCCAATTGGGAGAGACTCTGGGATGACTTTGTATAGGAGGATCTGAGATGCAGATCTAGATCTTCAGGACAACAACGTATATTAGAGGGTGATGAGGATCTTGCTCTTTGGACAAAGGTCAAGAAGAAAGTCCTTAAGGGTGCTATACATTGTCCCAAGATGGGGGCCAAGCCATTGGAGAGTGGTAGTGAGAAGAAGAGAGATATGAGCAAAGTGAAGTTATTTGCTTGTAAGAATATGGGGAACTATGTTGGACAATGTCCCAACAAGAAGAAGAGCCTAGGTGGTACAACAAATACAAGAAACAAGGAGGAGTTTAAGACATAGCTTGAGAGGGAGTGTGCCTTCCTTATTTGTTGCACTTCAATTGAGATGTGTAACACCCCTTTCACTCACTACTTTGTAGGTGTTACTACGCGGAATAACAACATTCTCACTAATAATTAATCACATGCATTTAAAACAAGTTAAACACATTCAACACAGAGTATTCATACAAATTACTACCATAGTCAACAATCAATACTATTTAATATTAATTCATATACATAGCGGAATTCATGATAACATAAAAAACACATTCATGCAAAACATGATTAAAGCATAATCAGGTACATATCTTTGAAACAGTGGCAGTTCCACCAACCAAGTGCAGGCCTTCCACGAACCTCCCAGCCTTAGACCGCACTGCTCATCAGCTCAGCAGTGGGTCACCCCCGAGATGGGACTAAGCTCCACCCCAAGGCAAGGAATCCTAGGCTAGGCTGAGGTTACAGGGAAAACAACACAGAAAACCGGAAGGATTCTTCCCAAGATGCCATCTTACGCCCACTACTACCAGACTCTCATTCCCCACATTCATGTTCCACCCAGGCGTATACACCTTCAAAAGAATAGTCCATCGGTGCTAACCTCCCTCTCTGGGTCTTGGAAACAGGCCAGATCAGGAAGTCTCAGAGCCCGAAGTTGGTGTTGGACACTCTCTGAAAGAAATCGCTTCCCAGCAAACTCTCTCACCTGAAGAGAATTGCCCACAGGCCTGACAACCTGCCTCTTCCAACAACAGTCACCTCCCTCACCTGGAAAGAGGTCATACATAGGTTCACTCACAACTTGCATTGGCTAGCAATCCATGCGCAGTCTATCTCTGCGTGGCCACCACAGCCAACTAGAAAAACAAACACGGGCTTCCCAAACAGGCTTATCAATGGTGCAAGGTCTCACGGCGTTGGTTCTCGGGAACGTGTGATAAAAAATCCACGTAGGGAATCACATGGGTTCCACGGCTTAGAACGGAGAGGGTGAACCCGACCTCTTCAAAAACGAACACAGGCTTCTCGGCTTTAAGAACAGAGGGTATACACGGTTTTTTCAAAGCCAAACATAGGCTTTTCGGCTCACAAGGAAGCACAAGGGTTCTCTACAGAGCTTGGGTCAGTCATACTGCTTAGAGCTCGTACACGCTCAGGCAGTCTCGGTGGAAATGGGCAAGGAGACCTCTCATGGCTCATCTTGGCCATTTTATTCGCATGGGTTGGGGCTGACACTTGTCTCCCTGGAAACTGCATGCATTTACCCAACACACATCACCTTCCTCATGGTTAGGAACTTAGGATAAAATATAAATGGCACATATTCTTTTGGAATAATAATAAAATATTATTCCCGGGCTTAAGCCCCCTAGGCTAAACACTTAGCCCCTTTTCCCACCTTCCAGCCCCTAATCCCTTGCCTTCTCTATGGAATCTCAGTCCCCCTTCACTCATTCATTGTGGTCAGTCTACACCTGGCGGTGTTTACAATTTTATTAAATGTTTTGCATATATACAAGTACAAAATCAGGCCCTTGGCCTCCAACCCTTAGGCTCTCTAGCCTAACAATCACATAATCCCATCGGCTTATACAAACTTGGCTCACCAGCCTATAACACATATTTACAATTCATTTCATACATTAGATTTACAACTGGGCTCAGCCTTGGGGACATTATAATCCCCCTCCCTTATTTTTGCATTGTCCTCAGTGCAACTTTGCACAACATCTACAAGCTTTTCAAAAAATTTCAAAAATATGTGGGTACTCTACCCGCATAACATCTGCATGCTCCCATGTTGCGTCCTCAGGACTGTACCAGGTCCACTGGACCTTTACAAGCTCTGTAGCTCGATTCCAGAGTTGTTTGCTTTTCCTGTCCAATATGCGCACAGGATGCATTTGCAGGACACCTTCTAGTTCCACCTGAATCACATTCCAATCGATAACATGATTAGCATCAGGTACATATTTCTTAAGCAGTGAAACATGAAACACATTATGTACAGTCATAGATGCAGGTAGTGCAAGCATGTATGCAACTGGCCCAATCCTTTCCAAGATCTCAAATGGCTCACAAAATCTTGCTGCCAACTTGGCGGAACTTCCCAGCTTCAGGGGACTCCTGTTAGTTTTCACTTTCAGGAAAACATGGTCACCCACTTTGAATTCTCTATGGGTTTTGTTACTGTTAGCATAACTTTTCTGCCTATCCTGGGTAGCTTTCAGATTCCGTTTAATTTTCATCATTTGATCTTCCATCTCTTTGAGCAGTTCAGGCCCAACGACTACTCTATCAGCTGGATTATACCATCTCACTCGAGTGTTGCACTTTCTTCCATAAAGTGCTTCGAATGGGCTCATCTTCAACGATGCATGATACCCATTATTGTAGGCGAATTCTACCAAATGCAGGTAGTCTTCCCACCTTGATGGTTTATCCATCACATACATTCTCAGTATGTCTTTTATTACCCTGTTCACCCTCTCTGTTTTACCATCAGACTCAGGATGATACACTGTACTAAAGCTCAGATTCGTTCCGAATCCTTTGAACAGTCCTTTCCAGAAATTTGAAGTGAATTTCGAGTCCCTATCAGACACAATTATCTTAGGAATTCCATGCAAGCGTGCCATTTCTTTTAAGAAGATATCAACAACATCTTCTGCCCTGTGAGTGGTTTTCAGTGGAATGAAATGGGCAACTTTAGTAAGCTTGTCCACCACCACCATGATTGAATCATGTTGCTTGCTTGTTCTAGGTAGTCCGGTGATAAAATCCATTGTTACCACGTCCCATTTCCATTCAGGAATGGGTAAAGGCTACAACAACCCTGTTGGGTGCCTATGCTCAGCCTTAACCTTCTGGCACTCCATACATCTGGCGATGTATTCAACGATTTCTTTCTTCATACCCGGCCAAAAATAATGGCCTTTGACTACTGCCACAGTCTTTTAATATCCAGGATGTCCAGCATAAGCCACGTTATGCATTTCTTTTAGAATTGTCAGCTTCAATTCTTGGACATTGGGTACATACACTCTGTTTTTATACAGAAGTAAGCCGTCAGTTCCCAAGGTGTAACTTTCCTTGGTCTATGGTCTCTCACACTGTTGTAGCTTTGCTACTAAACCTCTGTACTGCAAATCATCATTTGCAGCTTCCAAAAGTCTGTCTTTAATCTTAGTCCTGTACATGCTAGTGGTTGTAGCATGTAATTTGTGCACTTTTCTGTTGAGTGCATTAGCCACCTTATTTTCTTTCCCTTTGATATTCTTGATATCAAAGTCATATTTGAACAGAAACTCCAACCATCTGATTTGCCTGGCATTTAAAGTTGGCTGATCAAATAAATACTTCAGACCGTTATGGTCTGTTCTCAACTCGAATCTTTTTCCCATGAGGTAATGTCTCCATTTCCTTAAGGCATGGACAATTGTTGCTAGCTCTAAATCATGAGTGGCATAATTCCTTTCATGCTCTTTCAGCTTTCAGGACTCATAACAAATTACAAATCCCTCTTGGTTGAGAACTCCTCCCAGCCCCTCCTTACACGCATCGGTGCACACTATGTAATTTTTATTTGGATCTGCAATCTTCAGTATTGGAGCTTTGGTTAGCAGCTGCTTCAATCACTGGAAGCTGCTCTCACATTCTTCAGTCCACTGGAACTTATTCTCCTTCCTTTGCAAGGAAGTGATAGGGTGAGCTATCTTTGAGAATCCGGCTATAAACCTTCTGTAGTAGCCTTCCAGACCCATAAAAGATCTAACTTCTGCCACATTCCTTGGCGCTGTCCATTCTCAGATGGCCTCAACCTTTTCAGGATCCACAGCGATCCCCTCTTCTGAAATAATATGTCCCAAGTAATGGATCTGCCTTTGATAAAATGAGCACTTGCTCAGTTTTGCGTACAACTGGTGTTCTCTCAACACCTATAGCACCATTCTTAGGTGTTTCTCATGTTCTTCCTATGTCTTAGAATACACCAAGATATCGTCCAGGAAGACTATGCCAAACTTGTCCAAATAATCTCTGAACACTCCATTCATTAAGCACATGAAAACAACAGGTGCATTTGTCAGTCCAAACGGCACCACTGTGAAATCATAATGATCGTACCTTATTCTAAAGGTGGTCTTGCTGATATCCTCCTCGTTTATTCTCACTTGGTGATATCCAGATCTGAGGTCCATTTTTGAGAATATTTTTGCATCCTTTAACTGATCAAAAAGATCATCAATCCTTGGCAGAGGATACTTGTTCTTGACAGTGACCTTATTCAACTACTGAAAATCAATGCACAGTCTCAGCATCCCATATTTCTTCTTCACGAATAGGACCAGGGCTCCCCAAGGTGACACACTGGGGTTAATGTATCCCTTCTTTAGTAGCTCTTTGAGTTGCAATTGTAACTCTTTCATCTCTGGCGTATTCATTCTATAAGGAGCCTTCGAAACTGGAGCTACTCCCGGCATCAAATTTATAGAAAAATCGATGTCCCTCTTCGGAGGTAGTCCAGGTACCTCCTGAAATACGTCCTTAAACTCTTTGAGTACCTCGTGGTCTTCCAGATTTGAGACTACATCTCGTGATGCTTCTTCCACCCGAGCTGCAAATAATTGACAGCATTTCCGGTAACATTTCTTCAGCTGCATGGATGAGATTTCCCTAACAGCCACGGCTCTGGGAATTCCTTGGACTGTTACCTGATTTCCCTCTTCGTTCAGGTATGAAAACCTCTTGTTACGGCAGTCCAGAAGGGCATGGTGTTGGTCCAACCAGTCCATCCCAATTAGGAAATCATATGAGCCTAAAGGCAGAATGTTCAATTCAGCCTTAGTGCTCATTCCTTTCATGTCTACTGAACAGGACTTAACCAATTCAGTGACCTTCCTTTTGGTTCCTGTGGCTAACTACACTAGCCAAGACTTTTCATGTTTGCTCCTTGATAAACGCAAACTTTCCACCACCCTAGGATCTACATAACTATGGCTAGCCCCTGAATCAATTAAAATAATTAGTGGTCGGTTGTTAATCATACCTTCCACTTCAATCACGTGTGATTGAAATTCTGCTTTCTTGTTCTCCAAGGCTGCGTAGATCCTCGGCATTATGCTTCCTATATCCTCCATTGTTCCAGCGTGTTGAACAGTATGAACAGTTCTCGCTTTACCATTTTTATGGGGACAATCTCTGTACTTGTGGTTTCCTTTATAGCCCCAACACTGAATGGGCGTCTCTCTCTATATTTGTGCTCCCTCTTCAGTCATTCTCGGCTCTCTAAATGATGGTTGTCCCTGAAGACTATTTCTGAAAGAGGAAGGCTTGTTTCCCTTCTGCCTTTGTTCTTTCTTAAACCTCTTCTGGTCATCCCAAGCCTTTCGAAAGGTAGGCTTTTCTCTGTGATGTTTGTATAATCATTTCGCCCTTCTTATGGTTTCTTCCATGGTCTTAGGATCATCATATTGCATCTTGTCACCAATGGAAGGTGGCAGTCCACTCAGATACCTTTGAATTTTGACAACCTCATCTTTGATGAACGGAACATACTTCAGTAGTTCCAGAAAACTTCGTTCATACTCATCAATAGTCATGTTGCCTAGCTTGAGTTCAAATAACTCCTTCATCTTTCTGTCGTATTACCTTTTAGTCAGGTATTTCTTCTCGAAATACCTCTTAAATTATTTCCAACTGACCTCTTTCTCTCTGATGTGTTGCACCTACACAAACTGATCCCACCACATGGATGTTTTTCCTTTCAGTTGATACATTTCAATTCTTCCTTCTGCATGAGCGGAATAATTCTGCAGTTGGAAATATTTCCCCATGCCAAGAAACCATGTCTTGACTTCTTCCTCCTTCTTATGTTCTCCATCGAATGTTGGAGGCTTAATCTTGTGTTGGTTGTGGAGCCTAATTATCTTCCTGATTTATAGGTCTTTTACTTTTAGCCGTGTTTATACCCCATGAAGTATTTACACCCCAGAAGTATGTACACTCTTCCACGCGGGGGAGTGCAGAGGGGGGTACCCCCTCTGCGGGGTCTAGGGGGCCTATCCCCCCAGTTGGGGGGTCTGGCGGCAAGCGGGCCCCCAGCGGGGGTTCGAGGGTGAAACCCCGGAAGCAAAAATTGCTTTGTAAAAGTATATTGTAATTTCATTGTAAATCTGGACCGTTCATTATAAGGTCACAGATCTAACGGTAGAGATTATGTTAGGGTTTTTTGCCCTAGAAGGCAACCCTCTTTTATGAGGGAAATGTATCGTGGCTATGGATGGTGGTGAATATTTTATTCTGAGAGAGGAGACTGTGAGAGAAAGAAGAGGAAGTTACAGCAGGTTTTGCTTTAGGTTGTATCCCTTCATTTGTTGGATAATAATAAAGGAAGGACCTAGAAATTTCTCTGGTGGACGTAGCCCACACTAGGTGAACCACGTAAATCTGTGTCTCTCTTGTATTGTGTGTCTTCTATGTTTTGTTTCTGCATTTGTTTTATTTTATTGCTCCGCGGTCCTATTTTTTCTAACATCTTGTTCATCTCCCCTTTCAATTATCCTTTCCATATTTTCGGTTCTTTCTGGTAGGGGATGGTCTTGAACTACTGTGTGTTTCCTTACCAGAATGCTTCGGGGAGAGACGGTAATGTCTTCTACCACTCCTCGATCTTTTTCTCCTCTCAGGGGTTCTGACACTTCTTGATCTGCTTGTGTCACTTTCTTTTTCCAATTTCTTTTATATTCTTTCCAGGCTCTTCAACATTTTTAAGTTGAATTCACCTTGCTGATCCCTGATTTTCATGAGTTTTCGACTATCAGCTAGGTGAGCCTGGGCATCTTTCTACAATCTTTCAATGAGTTTCATCATATGTTCTTCCTTATCCGTCTCTTTTCCGTGCCCATTAGAGTTTGTTCCTTCGACTCCCAGGTTGACATTCCTTCCTACCCTTTCGTCCTATGTTTCAGAGGCATTCTGCACCTCTTTCAATTCCATACTCGGCGTCAGTTTTCAGCTGTCCTGACACTCGTTCAACTCTGCACACACAACATGCAGTCAACCAAAGTTTTTCAGGCCCTTAAACCTTCAAGAAAACTTACAACATTCATAAGCCAATGTGAACAAGAAAAGCGTTTTGACTTCACAAGTTTTCTGAGCTCTATCTGGCTCTGCAAATTTCGGGACTTTGGAATTTCGGAATCTCAGTCCACGAAGATCCAATAGTTAAATCTTCATAACCAAAGTCACCCTTTTGCAACTCTCGATCTCCCGAGTTCGTGAGTCGAAGACCCTCGACTCATTTCCTCCAAATGTCGATACCCGAGATGCGATGTGGGTAGGGATCCCTCCTCACTAGCGCCTACTACGCATGACCGTAGGCTAGGGCTAAGTGCTAGCACTTCTTCGCCAACTCACGACTTCGCGAGTTGGAGTGTTGAGCCTTCGTGCTCCTCCTTTGTGAATTCTGAAATTGTGAATTACTTTATTCTCCGAGCCCACAGCACAGCTGTCGCCCTTCACCACAATGGCATGTGGTACATTCAGGAGGGTCCACGTCACCTTCGGTGACGTCTTCGGGTCCCAACACTCTCACCTGTCTTCTCGACTCACTAGCACGTGGTACGCATTCATGCACCCACATCCATTCCAAGCAAGGAATCCAACGGTCAGATCCCCTCCTCAGATCAACAGCATAGATCTTTTCGACATTTCGGGGTTTCATGCATCGGGAGTTCGTGCACCCCACATCTCGAACTTCCATTGGCCAAAATCCCGAAATTTATGGTTTACTCCTCCGCCAAATCGAACGGTCAACTACCTTCCTACGATCTACGGTGTAGATCGTTTCGGGATTTCGGGTTTCGGAGGTGTTCACCTCTCCTCACTTCCCATCTCCCAAAATGTCGATTTCTTTCTGGACAATTAATGGTCCAGATCTCTCTTAGATCGATGGTTATGATCCAATCATGAATTTGCGTTTCGTGAATTCTCACGAACTCACCCTTTGACCATTTCAATTTACGAGTCAACAAAAGGATGATCGCCCTCCACGCGTTCTTTCTGATGTACGGTCTTGACTAATTCGAAATTTCACGTATCGCGATTTCCACACTCTTGTGCAACTCCAAAGGGATTTAAACCCCACGCACACTTCCCAGATCTGACGGTCATGAGGGTTCACCTTCCCTCCCAAACAGATCCTAAGGCTCCAACACTGTTGGTGTGGAGTCCTCTCTTCTTGTGGCCATAGACCACACCGGCTGCGGTTTCACACACCGTTATACCTCTTGAGCTTATAGGCATGGTCAAGTAACTCCTTGACACTTCGGACCATACCAAGGTCCGAAATTGGTCCCTTAGACACATTTTCTCCTCACACTCTCGATCCAAAGACCACTCAACTAGCCCATCTAGGCTCAGTGTCGAAACCTTGGCTCTGATACCAAACTGTAACACCCCTTTCACTCGCTACTTTGTAGGTGTTACTACGCGGAATAACAACATTCTCACTAATAATTAATCACATGCATTTAAAACAAGTTAAACACATTCAACACAAAGTATTCATACGAATTACTGCCATAGTCAACAATCAGTACTATTTAATATTAATTCATATACACAGTGGAATTCATGATAACATAAACAACACAGTCATGCAAAACATGATTAAAGCATAATCAGGTACTTATCTTTAAAACAATGGCAGTTCCACCAACCAAGTGCAGGCCTTCCATGAACCTCCCAGCCTTAGACCACACTGCTCATTAGCTCAGCAGTGGGTCATCCTCGAGTTGGGACTAAGCTCCACCCCAAGGCAAGGAATCCTAGGCTAGGCTGAGGTTACAGGGAAAACAACATAGAAAACCAGAAGGATTCTTCCCAAGATGCCATCTTACGCCCACTACTACCAGACTCTCATTCCCCACATGCCTGTTCCACCTAGAAGTATACACCTTCACAAGCACAGTCCATCGGTGCTAACCTCCTTCTCTGGGTCTCAGCAACAGGCCGGATCAAGAAGTCTCAGAGCCCGAAGCTGGTGCTGGACACTCTCTGGAAGAAACCGCTTCCCAACAAACTCTCTCACCTGGAGAGAATTGCCCACAGGCCTGACAACCTGCCTCTTCCAACAACAGTCACCTCCCTCACCTGGAAAGAGGTCATACACAGGTTCACTCACAACTTGCACTGGCCAGCAAGCCATGCGCAGTCCAGCTCTGCGTGGCCACCACAGCCAACCGAAAAAACAAACATGGGCTTCCCAAACAGGCTTATCAATGGCGCAAGGTCTCACGGGGTTGGTTCTCGGGAACGTGTGACAAACAATCCACGCAAGGAATGACACGGGTTCCATGGCTCAGAACGGAGAGGTTGAACCCGGCCTCTTCAGAAATGAACACAGGCTTCTTGGCTTTCAGAACAAAGGGTATACACGGTTTTTTCAGAGCCAAAAATAGGATTTTCGGCTCACAAGGAAGCATGAGGGTTCTCTGCAGAGCTCGGGTCGGTCATACTACTCAGAGCCCGTACACGCTCAAGCAGTCTTGGTGGAAATGGGCAAGGAGACCTCTCATGACTCATCTTGGCCGTTTTATTCACATGGGTCGGGGCTGACACTTGTCGCCGTGGAAACTGCATGCATTTACCCAGCACGTATCACCTTCCTCACGGTTAGGAACTTAGGATAAAATATAAATGGCACATGTTCTTTTGGAATAATAATAAAATATTATTCCCAGGCTTAAGCCCCCTAGGCTAAACACTTAGCCCCTTTTCCCACCTTTCAGCCCTGTTGACGAGCGAAAATGAACTCTCGCCAACTGGAAGAGTGGATCTGGTCCAGGGTTGTCTAAATAACCCAATCCGTTTGGGATGATCCACCCTGACGGGTTTAGCGGCTCCGTTGGCCGATCTAAGTCCTAGGAAAACGAAAGAAAACTAACTAAAGAAACTAATCTAAATGAAAACAACAATTAAAGCAAACTAATAAACAAATCTGAAATAAATATATACAGTCTATTGTTTATACTATTCAGCAATAATTCTATGAAATTGATGTTCAACTATCAACAGAATTAGATCTTAATCACAAATGTACAATATTTACAGATTACAGTTTTTAAACGAAAACCTGGAAAAAATCATTTGTAAACTCTCCTATGACAGCAGAACTATTTTTTTTTTTTATATATAATTTTATGAAAAGGAACTAAAATTATGACTATCTAAGCTGAGCAATTAAAATAATAATCCTAACTATAAATCTGAACTATATATAACACTAATGTACTAACCTGTAATAACGCTTTCCAATTTGTTCCATGTAAAGTATTCAATTCAGCTGTTGGATGGGAGGAAACCCGCACCAGATTCTTCACAGGCTTCTCATAAACAAGAAGCAGCAGTGCTCTTTTGAATACAAACAACAAAACAAACAAGACATAAAACTGACAACAATCTTATGATTTACAAATCAACACATTTAGATAAATTTGTATGCAAAGATTTGTACAGAATAGTTCAATTAACGAAGAAGATAAACCTTTATTCATTAAACTGAAATAGAGTAATTGTTGTACTAAAAAGAAATAAGAGACCTCAGATATGGACAACATATAAACCGAATCACATCAACAAGCAATGAATCATGATAGCTAAAGTAGTCGATAATTGATTGCAAACTGATATGAATAAAACTTAAAATAAAAGTTTGATATATTGAAAGCTAAAGCTATTACAAGACATCAATTTTCATCCCAGACTGTATCATTATAAATCCATAGTCTGGTTCTCCCAACAGTGATGATGATGGGTTCATTGCAAAAATAAATGAGTTTATAAAGGCCACATGGTAAAACATCCCTGTGGGGATTATCAAAAACAGTTTACAAAAAATCTGGGGATAATCTCCCAAGTCTCTATTTCTGACTAAAGCTAACAACCTATAACAAAACTATATCAAAAAAGTATCTCCTAAACTGCCACAACATGCCCAATTTGTCATTGAAATTCGTATGCACCTGAAAGTGGACAAGAATAGACAAGTTTAGATAATATTTTATTTTTAAAACTAACAAAAATCTAATTTTAAGATTAGCTACAGAATCTCACGATTCTGTAGCTGGTCTAATTTAAAAACAGAATCGTTTTTAAATCCATCCAAAACTAACAGAAATATATTCGAATTATTAAACCAAATCTTTAATTATTAAATCAACACAAAGCAAATCGCTCATGCTAGAAGTAACCAAATCTTTATGCCGATTTGAAACAAATGAAATTGTAATTGAATCAATCAAATGATAACAATATATGTACGATCTGTTACAAAACTTTTATTACCAATTCGGAGCAGACATAATCATTTTAAAAATCGAAACCAATGAAAACATTTTTTGAATCAATTTCTAATAGACTATAATTGATTTAGCCAAATCTTTCATACGAATCCAATATCGACAAAATATGTCAATCCAAAACTTAACAGAGTCGTTTTGAGAATCAATAGATTACATTGTATTTATCAAACCAATCTTTGATATTGATGCGTTGCATACATAAATGACTATGCTAATTCAAACATGTAGAATCGTATCAAAATCAAACCAAAAGGAATGAATCGAACTAATCTTAGGGCCGACAGAATCGATATGCTTAATGCAAAATCATATCAATCAAAACACAACTGTGTCCAAGTTTAGCAAAGAAATCTTTTGTACAGATCGAATGCAATCATAATCCAAAACGAGAATATTTATTCAAAACAAAACAGAATCATTTCTGGTAAATCGAAGTCAACAGGGTTGTTTTGAATCTATTAAAAACAAACAGAACTAATCGAAATAAAATCCAATCGATTACCCTAATTCAAACCAACTCATAAAACAAAATGGATTTTGAAATACGCATCTAGGCATTAAGAAAATGCTTCGATCATGATAATTTTGAATTGACAAATGCCGTTGTTGCTTCGACATTTCTGAAGACAATTGAACTGATGGTTTTTTGTTTCTTCTCATTGGCATGTAGCCTGTCATTCTCCTTTGACAGGACTGTCACCCGTTCCTCTAATGATTTGATATTAGATTGGAATAGGGGGACATCCTTGTAATAACGTTCAAGCCAGGAATTACATTGAGTACATGGTGGTTGATCGGGCTTTGGCATCACAGGCGAGGGTTCTTTCAAGTTACCAGGGGTTTAATTGTGTAGCTTGATTCCCGGGTAGTTTGGGTCATTTTTGAGGCACGAAGGTAAGTTGGAAACATAGTCATAGGGTTCCATAGAGCATAGGCCATGAGAATAGGGGTATTCCTCAGTCAAGAAACGTTCAATTTTGGAGTCCGAGTCCTCGCTCAGCACTATTGTCTTCTGGTTAACATTTGTCTTGGGTTTTTTCCTAGCACATCTGGATATCCATCATGCGTTCCTCTTTCCCTTACTGTTGACAGCAGTATCATTTTTTCCTTTCTTCCTCGCAGGCCTTTTGACGACCTTAGTATTGTCTTTAGCACACAGGTTGGCTATGGTATCGGGTAGGTCCATGTCGGGGCAATCCGAGGGTTTGACAGGGGGTAGAAGGATATGAAGTGGAACGGTTGGTCCAACCAGAGTTTCAGTAACCACCACCTTGTCCACTTGGACAGACTCGGGAGTGGCAAAGCCATTCCTTGATAGGAAGGCTTGCCAACAGTCACCTTTAAGGCTCAAATGGTGGACGATAATAAATTTGATCAAGCAGTGATGGAAAAGGCTTCTATCAACCTTCTCACGCTTGAATATTTTGGACATCTTGTACAGACTATGCAAAAGATAATGTGGCATATTCAGAGGGTAGCCTATAAAATTCATCAATAACCGAAGATGATATAGAAATACCAAGCCATAACGACCTTCGCATGTCACAAACTGCTTAACAATTGCCAAAAGATCGTGCCACCTGGGTTTGAGGGTAGCAAGAGGCATACCTCTATCACAACTAACAATATTTATTGATGTGAATAGGAGCGGCCACGACACCTCGTCTACTTTGGAATTTTTAAACCACCTTTTCCCTGTAGCTGGTAGTCCTATAGCTGAGCTTAGGAATTCCTCATTTAGCTCGAGTTGTATGTCTCCGACCTTAGCCCTGCATCCGTCGAAGGTGAGGGCGAATTGTTGGGCAACCGAAAGGTTGAAACCCTCAAATCTCTGGATAAACACCAGCCAGCCACTATTTTCCAAATCTTCATGGGTGTTTTCGAACATCGAGAGTGTTTGGCTGTCATTAGGCTCTATGCGCACCACAGGTGCCATAGAACAGAATACACAGCGAGCAGGGTGAACGGTTAAGGGTTTGAACAGGGTATACGTCGGACCGATAGCTCACAGGCTTCCCCGAAAACCAACAGAGGTAACCTAGGATAGGAGGGAGGCATTAATTCCTGAGTGTGTGAGGGTGGTGGAGCTAGATCAGCCCATGCAAAACAGTCATTTCCCAATGTACAACCGATGTCGCATATGGTGATTCAAATCACTATTGCAATGCCAATAAAAAAACCATTGAAAACTATGATGAGTCGACCCGCGTGTTTTCATAAGCATAGTGTTTGCATGGTTTTAAAATCAAAATAATATTTCGAATAAGGATTTGACCATAAAACTTATGCATTGCATGAAACTATTGAATTAAGGGTTTAATCATCATGTCAATGTTTTCATGAAACCAATGCACCAAGGAAATCGATGAAAGACTATAAAACATCAAACCCCCAATGTATTAAGGACTCAATGACACTCATTATCATATCATCACAATCTTATAAAAATGAAATTACATTAACAACAAAAGAATGCCAAATGAGTAAATATTTTGGTGTCTTGCCAACTGTGCGACTATAATTAAATTGGAAATGCAATGAACACATAGACAAGAGTGACCAAAATAATCCAGTGACGATTTTAATGTGACTTCGAAATGTTTTCATGCTTGGAGTCATGAAAATGAGAACAAAGGCACGTGTGCAAATGCGTGAAATAATAGTGTTGTTTTATTCGAAGATTGCGATGAAAATGAAGGGTTCCAAAACACTTGTGTGGGTAGCTTATAAAGATAGGATAAAAATGCGAAATGGCTGCCAACAATGGCGACACACTGGTAGAAGCAGTTATCTCTGCCAAAAGAACAAATTCAGATTATGATAACAAGAATAATTCAAACTCAAAAACAACCAGAAAATCGTTTAAACATCATTATTAATCGAATATTCTAGCAGTGCTTAAAGGATGAAAACTGATAACAGCTTAAGATAAGCGAGCCACGATATTAAAGATAAAATCTCCAATACTGTTGACAGGGCCACTGTTGCCACCAGGCGTCCATAACCTCGACAGGGTTGCCATTTAACCCACTCTGATATCTGTATCCTGCCAAGAAGTTCCAGATCAGAATAAAGGACATTTTAAGGTCAAGTGGTTTCATACTTACGAATTTTCATATACCCGACATTGCTTCACTGCCAGCGATCCTGTTCAGTACCATGGTGAAGTTGTCTTGGCTTCATGCATGCATTTACCCGCTTCCAGCAGACCTGTTCAACATCTCGACAGGTTTACAAGCACTTCCCACAGCTCTTCTAATGATTTATTTTGTTTTTTAAAGATATATAATTGAGCGGGGTGACGCAGAAAATTACAATATTTTAACACATTTTTTACAGACCTCAACGAAATTTTTTAGAATTGTCCTTCATTAAGATCCAGAGATGGTTTATTTACAGAACCAACTTTCTAAGGCAGGGAGACATCTTCTGAGTCATTCATTTAAGGAACAGGGAAAATGTAAGAAGATAATAGATGATCGTGACAGGATTTACTCACAGATCGAAATCAATCAACTTCTTTCAAACAACAGTTTTTTTGACAACACAGATGTAAATTTCAGAAGTATATAATTGATGTTTATACAATTTTTCAGCAGTCATTTCAGTGAAAGAATTTTTTGTTTTCCTTGTCTGAACAGTTCCAAAATTCAGGTATGTGTATTTCCAAAAACTGATAAGCATAAAGGAAAAATCAAAACCAAAACAACAAAAGAAAAATATGTACAAAGTATACAAAGGGTTGTCATCAAGCGAAATATCTTTTCAAAGCTTGGCCATTCACCAGATAGGTGTCTGGCTGTCCCTCTAAACTCTGGAATCGGAAAGAGTTGGGACCCAATTTCTCAGTGATTAAAAACGGTCCAAGCCATAAATTTTGAAATTTCGTGTGATCTCCCTTTCCCTCATGCAGTTTGTCCCATTTCAAGACAAGATCACCTACTTCGAAGTTCCTATCAAAGGTAGAGTTAGAATCAAACCAGCTTTTGACCACTAGTTGATGTTGATCTAATTTACGTTTAGCTTGGGCCCTTACCTCCTCTAGTTTCATTAAAGTGTTAATTCAGTTTTCCAAAGGGGGACAGTCTTCTTCTTGTATTTTCTGTGATAGCTGTAGTGAGGGAAGAAGAATGTGTGGTGGTAGAATTGCTTCTCTGCCATAAACAAGAAAGAAGGGAGAGTTACCTACAACAGTTTTTGGTGTTACCCTATCAGCCCAGATTGTGTTTAACAGTGCATTGTGCTAGTTTTTGTGATTCTCAAATACCGTTCTTTTGATGATTTTAATCAAATTCTTATTTGTTGATTCTGCCAATCCATTTCCCTGGGGGTAATAGCTAGCATAATACTTCAATTTAATTCCTTTTTCTAAAGTGAACTCTCTCATCTCAAGAGATGAAAAATAAGAAGCGTTATCGAATACTAAACAGTCAGGGATACCAAAACAAGTAATAATATTCGAATTTAACAAGGCAATTACCTTACTAGTATTCACAGTTCTTAAGACGACAACTTCAGACCACCTGGTGAAATAATCTGTGGTTGTTATGATAAACTTATGCTGTTGTGAGGATGGTGGATTGATTGGACCTATAATATCAAGGCCCCACTGCTGAAAAGGGTAGTCTACTGAAATAGGCTGCAAAGGAAATGTTGGTTTCTGTAACCACCCTGATGCTTTTTGACAAATAATACACTTACGACACAAGGCATGGGCGTCTCTAAAATGTGTGGGCCAGTAATAACCGACTCTTAAAACTTTATGGGTAGTGGTGTCACCACCAAAATGCCCACCAGATTTTCGTGCATGCAATTCTAGCAAGACTCTTTCTGCTTTGTCTTTCTCAAGACAGCGCATCAGTACGCCATCAAAATTTTGACGAAACAAAATACCATTAACCAAATGAAATGAGGAAGATTTTAATCTTAACGCTCTTGTTTTAGTGGGATCCAGGTGACAGGGGGCTGACCCATGTTCAAGACATAATTTTATATCGTCATACCACGGACTGACAGAGTTTTGTGCACAACAGATTGCATTTTGATTGTGTTGTCCTAGGTTTGACCTATCGTTCTCTTCTTGATGTCCTACTGCTGAATCAACAACTAAATTGCATAACCCTTGGCCTCTCACTGTCTGAGATGGGGTAATTTCTATGTCGTACTCCTGTAAGGAGGTAACCCAGTTAGCCCTCTTTTCATGTAGTTCTTTCTGCACTAACAGGTTCCTGACGGCTGGATAAGGGACAATAACTTTCGTCCTAGATTTCAAAAGATAAGACCTGAAGTGCTTGACTGCTTTGAAAACAGCGTAGGCTTGCTGATCTACCGCTGAGTAATTAAGTTCAGTGCCTTTGAAAGTAGAGCTCATAAAGGCAATGGGTACTTCGTTGTTTTCAGCATTCTTTTGAGTAAGGATGACAGCGTAGGAGCGGTCAGAAGAAAATGTGTAGAGTGTGAAGTCTTGTGAAAAGTCAGGGCTCATGAGAGAAGGAGCATCTATTATGGCCTTTTTGTTTGCATTAAAAGCTTGATTTTCTAAGGGTCCCCAATGATATTATGTGTCTTTCTTAATTAGGTTCTGTAAAGGTCTAGCCATTTCGGAGAAACTGGGGACGAATCTCTTGACGAAGTTTATCTGGCCTAAGAAAGACTGCATAGACTTTTTGGATGTAGGAGGGGGTAGTTTCGAGATGACTTGAGTCCTTTCGGGGTTGATAATCATCCCTTTGCTTGACACAATAAATCCTAAGAGTTTACCTTGTTCTACTGTGAAGATAGATTTTTTAGGATTCAAGGGGATGTCGTATTTACGACATCGTTGTAGAACGGCTCTTAAATGAGCTAGATGATCGGTTTTGTTTTTTGAAAATACAGTAACATCATCTAAGTAAACTATGACGGATTGATTGATTAAGCCTCAGAAATCGATGTCCATCGCTCTCTGGAAAGTGGCACTGGCATTAATCAGTCCAAAGGGCATTTTTCGATAAGCGTAGGTGCCCCATGGAGTGCAGAAGGTAGCTTTAAGTTGGTCTGGAGGAGACATCAGGACTTGGTTGTACCCTGAGAAACCATCCAATAAAGATAGCCTCTCAGAACCAGATACCTGTTGAAGGATCTGTTCCATGGGTGGGACAGGATAGTTGTCTTTATCAGACGCTCTATTAAGGTTTTGGAAATCGACGCATAGTCGAATTTCCCCACTTTTCTTCCGGACAGGGACAAGGTTAGAAACCCATTGAGTGTGCCTAACTGGGAAAATTATCTTAGCATTTAGGAGTTTATTTAATTCTTTTTTGACAGGTCGGTTCGAGCTTAGGGTGCATTTTTCTTAATTTTTGTTGAAAGGGCAAGGTCTGGGGTTTCATAAGAATGACGTGTTGTATGATGTTGGGGTCGAAAGTTTTAAGGTCATCATACGTCCACGCAAAAACATCTTTAAATTCTTTAAACAATTTAATAAATGCAACTTTTTTTTGTTCAGAACACCCCACCCCTAAATTAATGCACTGTGGATTGTCATCAGTTCCTAAGTTTACTTTTTCAAATAATAACAAGGAACTATTGGTTTTACAGTTGACCGATTTTTTGAATTTATCTTGAAGATCGTAAAATTTCTCTAATCTAACTACAGATTTAGGGATCGAATTTACCATGTCCGATGAAGATTCAGGAGTTCTCGGATCTGGTATTACCGTGAAATCGCGCATATTGTTGTCGTGAGTGCATTCGTCGATCACCGCGCCTTGAAAAGTTTCTTCCATATGCAGGAAGCTAATAATATGTTGATTGTCGTCGAAGACTCTCCAGTTCATGATGTTGTCGAGAACAGATGGCTTGAACAATAGTTCGACGGAGAATGCGTCTGGGGACAAACCTTTTGCAGGAAAGAGTTTGGAAGCTACGTTAGCTAATAGATCAACTTCAGAATTATTCAATCTAGGAATAGAATTTATATTGAAAGCAGAAAATTTATTCATTAAATTCCATACCTCGGATTCGTAGATTTTAAGATGCGGGTACAAACCGTGGATAGAATATCTTACCTATCTAACCATGATTTCAGAATCGCCAAAGATAGTCAAGTTTTGAATGTTCATATCTAAAGCTTTTATGAGGCCCTACATTAAAGCCTCATATTCTGATGTGTTATTAGTACATTCAAATTCTAGCCTACATGCAATCAAGGTTTTGTTACCTGAGGGATCAATAATAACGCAGCCTGCACCAGCTCCTTCTTTGGACTTTGACCCGTCAAAATAAAGAGACCAAATCTGATTTTTATCGGGTGCATGAGACCATTGTGTAGAAGCGGCTAGCTGCACATATGCTACAATCTCGGACTATTGTTCTGGGTTGGTGATAGCTGAAGTCTCGGCCATGAAATTGCCGAAAAAGGTATCCATCCCTTGTATTTCGGGTGAATCGGTAGAAGGTGTAAACAGTTCGTTGGGATCATTCAAATCTGTGACCGTGAACTTGAGGTAGCGTTCACGATTTACCTTGATTTTGTTGGGCTTTCCATTCTCTGGAAGCCACAGGTGAGACCAATCTGTCGCAAAATAGCCGTATAGCTGCTCCGACCAGTCCCTGCTTAGAAACAGACCATACACTTCTGGAATATCCACAACAATAATATCAATCACTTGATGAACTTTGGGGTTAGACGATAATCTTATAAGCACATTCCTTAATTCGCCTATGACTTTAACACTAGTTCGATCAAGTTGGATGATTTTTAAAGTGGATGGTTCAACTTCAGCATTAATCTTCTGGCACACAGACCATGGCATCACATTGGATGATGCCCTTGAGTCTACCATACAATTGTGCACGTTTCTATTAAAGATTTCGAAAGTTAACAAAAATGGAGGTACATTTCTGCGAGTATTAAGTGTGGAAGCTTGTGGCTATTTACTCGCAGTCTCTAAAGATAATTTATCTACATTTGTTACATTATTTACAGGAAGGATTCCTTTATCATGAGGATCATAATTACTTTTAGTGGAAGTCTTCTGAGGAAATTTGTTCTGAACAACCTTGTTCGAATTACCATTTTTGTTATTCTCTGCGATATTTTGTAACATTTTTTGTAGCAGAAACGAAAATTTTAATAACTCATAAACATAAATGTTGGCCCTTAACTTTTTAAGATCTTCAACTAAATCATAATCTAAGTTGGGGTTTACATGACTCTGTTTAGTCTCAGCTGGTTTAGATTGCTTTGGGGGCAAAGTCGTAGTGTTTTCGGAAGAAGGTTTGTTTGTTGTCTTATTCCTAGTATTGTAGGGATGAATTGTCTCGAAGTTAGCTTGAAAGATGCTATCCGAGAAATGTCCAAAAATGTTCGGAGAAGATTCTTCTTCTTGAACTATCTCTTGTTCAACTACCTCTTTAGGAATCTCAGGAGGCATCAAGTTATCCTAGGCTTCTAGAATTGTTTGAAGGGCGTATTACAGACTTTCTCGATTAAGGCCCTCGGTATTTGGATTACGTCGGTTGGTGGGAAAAGGCTTCCTGAACGGGGGTTTGTAAGGCCCTTTGCTCGAGGAAGCTTCTTCAGCCGTCCTTTTCAAATCTATAACTTGATTTGACAGTTTTTTAACGACTTTAGTTAAGTTTTCTAAATCCGAGCTTTCAGGTTGTGTTTTATTTTGAGCAGGTCTAGGGAGGATTTTGATCTTCTTTTTGGAAGATGAACCAGTCTTTGTTTCGTTGCTAGTAGCATATTTTAAACTAAGTATGTATTTTTCAATCTGACTGGCCTCTTCGAAGGCCTCTAACAACCTGGCTTTTTTAGATCGTTTAACCCAAATAGATATACTTTGATGCAAGGCTTTAGTATAGTATGCTATGATAAGATTCTCGGCAGGTATGGAATCCGTAGGGATTCAGTTTTTAAGTGTTAAGAATCTTTGATTAAAGTCTTTAATTTTCTCTTTTGGGTTCATTCTTAAGTTAGAAAGCTCCATGACTAGGGCTTCCAGAGACTTACCATCTCCAAATTTTCCCAGAAAGCATGATTTGAATTTCTCCCAAGACACAATGGTATGGGATTGTTGGGCAAACTACCAGGTAGAGGCATTTCCCTCGAAAGTATAGGGGAACAACCTACAGACTACGTCTTCGTGCTAGACATTACGGAGTCTTATGGCTAACATAAACTTTTTAATGTGATCTTCAACGATCTGTTTAGAGTCAGGGTCGAACTTGGGAAGCCACTTCTCCAGATGTTTGGGTAAGGGATGTTGAGCTCCAGGTATGGCTACTGCATCCTAGTCGAGCCAAGGTCTGGCAGGATTGTTCTGGTTGGCCATTGGTGTAGGCGGTGTGGAAGGCTGAGAAGGGGAACTACCTTCGTCAGAAGAGTCTTCTCCCGAAGAAGAAGGAGACAATGGAGGTGGTGAGGGTGGTATTCTAGATCCTCCTACAGCAGGAGTGAGGATTGGATCTGTAGGGTTTAAAGTGAGGTTAGTGCCTCCAAGCTGTTCTCTAATATCAGAGAAATCTAAAGGTTGGTCCAAAGGTCAATTTGGTTGCCTTAAACAGATGAAGGCACTATGTGTTCTCAAGAGAGATTGGCGAACAATCTCTTGTACATCACCTCCTGTAGGATTTGGGGTTGTTGGCTCAACTGTGATCCGTAGATCATCGTTTGATGTGGTTGTTGTTTGAGGGGGGATGTTGTCGTTTGAATGACTTCTTTTCACTATAGGTGAGCGGTTAGGTGGTGGAGGAGTCTTACGACAGCCTCGTGCCATTAATAGATTTCAGGCCCTCCTTCTAGCGCCATTTGTTAACGGGCGAAAATGAACACTCGCCAACTAGAAGAGTGAATCCGGTCCAGGGTTGTCTAAATAACCCAAGTCGTTTGGGATGATCCACCCTGACAGGTTTAGTGGCTCCATTGGCCGATATAATTCCTAGGAAAATGAAAGAAAACTAACTAAAGAAACTAATCTAAATGAAAACAACAATTAAAGCAAACTAATAAACAAATCTGAAATAAATATATACAGTCTATTGTCTATACTATTCAGCAATAATTCTATGAAATTGAATGTTCATCTATCAACAGAATTAGATCTTAATCACAAATGTACAATATTTACAGATTACAGATTTTAAACGAAAACCTGAAAAAAAACATTTGTAAACTGTCCTATGATAGCAGAACTATTTTTTTTTTTATAAGTTTATGAAAAGGAACTAAAATTATGACTATCTAAGCTGAGCAATTAAAATAATAATCCTAACTATAAATTTGAACTATATATATATATATATATATATATATATATATATATATAATACTTAAATAACACTAATGTACTAACCTGTAATAACGCTTTCCAATTTGTCCCATGTAAAGTATTCAATTCAGCTGTTGGATGGGAGGAAACCCACACCAGATTCTTCACAGGCTTCTCGTAAACAAGAAGCAACAATGATCTTTTGAATACAAACAACAGAACAAACAAGACATAAAACTGACAGCAATCTTATGATTTACAAATCAACACATTTAGATAAATCTGTATGCAAAGATTTGTACAGAACAGTTCAATTAACGAAGAAGATAAACCTTTATTCATTACACTGAAACAGAGTAATTGTTGTACTAAAAAGAAATAAGAGACATCAGATATGGACAACATATAAATCGAATCACATCAACATGCAATGAATCATGATAGCTAAAGTAGTCGATAATTGATTGCAAACTGATATGAATAAAACTTGAAATAAAAGTTTGATATATTGAAAGCTAAAGCTGTTACAAGACATCAACTTTCATCCCAGTCTGTATCATTATAAATCCATAGTCTGGTTCTCCCAACAGTGATGATGGCGGGTTCATTGCAAAAATAAATGAGTTTATAAAGGCCACAGGGTAAAACATCCCTGTGGGGATTATCAAAAACAGTTTACAAAAAATCTGAGGATAATCTCCCAAGTCTCTATTTCTGACTAAAGCTAACAACCTATAACAAAACTATATCAAAAAAGTATCTCCTAAACTGCCACAGCATGCCCAATTTGTCATTGAAATTCGTATGCACCTGAAAGTGGACAAGAATAGACAAGTTTAGATGATATTTTATTTGTAAAACTAACAAAAATCTAATTTTAAGACTAGCTACAAAATCTCACGATTCTGTAGCTGGTCTAATTTAAAAACAGAATCGTTTTTAAATCCATCCAAAACTAACAGAAATATATTCGAATTATTAAACCAAATTTTTAATTATTAAATCAACACAAAGCAAATCGCTCATGCCAGAAGTAACCAAATCTTTATGCCGATTTGAAACAAATGAAATCGTAATTGAATCAATCAAATGATAACAGGATATGTACGATCTGTTACAAAACTTTTATTACCAATTCGGAGCAGACATAATCATTTTAAAAATCGAAACCAATGAAATCATTTTTTGAATCAATTTCAAATAGACTATAATCGATTTAGCCAAATCTTTCATATGAATCCAATATAGACAAAATATGTCAATCCAAAACTTAACATAGTCGTTTTGCGAATCAATAGATTACATTGTATTTATCAAACCAATCTTTGATATTGATGCGTTGCATACATAAATGACTATGCTAATTCAAACATGTAGAATCGTATCAACATCAAACCAAAAGGAATGAATTGAACTAATCTTAGGGCTGACAGAATCGATATGCTTAATGCAAAATCATATCAATCAAAACACAGTTGTGTCCAAGTTTAACAAAGAAATCTTCTGTACAGATCGAATGCAATCATAATCCAAAACGAGAATATTTATTCAAAACAAAACAGAATCATTTCTGGTAAATCGAAGTCAACAAGATTGTTTTGAATCTATTAAAAACAAACAGAACTAATCGAAAGCAAATCCAATCGATTACCCTAATTCAAACCAACTCATAAAAGAAAATGATTTTGAAATACGCATCTGGGCATTAAGAAAATGCTTCGATCATGATAATTTTGAATTGACAAAGATCGTTGTTGCTTCGACATTTCTGAAGACAATTGAACTGGTGGTTTTTTGTTTCTTCTCTTTGGCCTATAGCCTGTCGTTCTCCTTTGATAGGACTATCACCCATTCCTCTAATGATTTGATCTTAGATTGCAACAGGGGGACATCTGTGTAATAACGTTCAAGCCAGGAATTACATTGAGTACATGGTGATTGATCGGGCTTTGGCATCACAGGCGAGGGTTCTTTCAAGTTACCAGGGGTTTGATTGTGTAGCTTGATTCCCGGGTAGTTTGGGTCGTTTTTGAGGCACGGAGGTAAGTTGGAAACATAGTCATAGGGTTCCATAGAGCATAGGCCATGAGAATAGGGGTATTCATCAATCAAGAAACGTTCAATTTCAGAGTTCGAGTCCTCGTTCAACACTATTAGCTTCTGGTCAATGTTTGGCTTGGGTTTGTTCCTAGCACATCTGGATATCCATCGTGCGTTCCTCTTTCCCTTACTATTGACATCAGTATCACCTTTGCCTTTCTTCCTCACAGGCCTTTTGACGACCTTAGTATTGTCTTTAGCACACTGGTTGGCTATGGTATCGGGTAGGTCCATGTCGGGGAAATCCGAGGGTTTGACAGGGGGTAGAAGGATATGAAGTGGTATGGCTGGTCCAACCAGAGTTTCATCAACCACCACCTTGTCCACTTGGACAGACTCGAGAGTGGCAAAGTCATTCCTTGATAGGAAGGCTTGCCAACAGTCACCTTTAAAGCTCAAATGGTGGACGATAATAACTTTGATCAAGCAGTGATGGAAAAGGCTTCTATCAGCCTTCTCACGCTTGAATCTTTTGGACATCTTGTACAGACTACGCAAAAGATAATGTGGCATATTCAGAGGGTAGCCTATAAAATTCATAAATAACCAAAGATGATACAGAAATACCAAGCCATAACGACCTTCGCAGGTCACAAGCTGCTTAACAATTGCCAAAAGATCATGCCACTTGGGTTTGAGGGTAGCGAGAGGCATACCTCTATCACAGCTAACAATATTTCTTGATGTGAATAGGAGCGGCCACGGCACCTCGTCTACTTTGGAATTTTTAAACCACCTTTTCCCTGTAGCTGGTAGTCCGATAGCTGAGCTTAGGAATTCCTCATTTAGCTCGAGTTGTATGTCTCCGACCTTAGCCCTGCATCCGTCGAAGGTGAGGGCGAATTGTTGGGCAACCGAAAGGTTGAAACCCTCAAATCTCTGGATAAACACCAGCCAACCACTATTTTCCAAATCTTCACGGGCATTGTCGAACAACAAGAGTGTTTGGCTGCCATTAGGCTCTATGCGCACCACAGGTTCCATAGAACAGAATACACAACGAGCAGGGTGAACGGTCAAGGGTTTGAATAGGGTATATGCTGGACCGATAGCTCACAGGCTTCCCCGAAAACCAACAGAGGTAACCCAGAATAGGAGGGAGGCATTAATGCCCGAGTGTGCGAGGGTGGTGGAGCTAGATCAGCCCATGCAAAACAGTCATTTCCCACTGTACAACCGATGGCGCATATGGTGATTCAAATCACTATTGCAATGCCAATAAAACAACCATTGAAAACTATGATGAATCGACCCGCATGTTTGCATAAGCATAGTGTTTGCATGGTTTTAAAATCAAAACAATATTTTGAATAAGGATTTGACCATAAAACTTATGCATTACATGAAACTATTGAATTAAGGGTCTAATCATCATGTCAATGTTTTCATGAAACCAATGCACCAAGGAAATCGATGAAAGACTATAAAACATCAAACCACCAATGTATTAAGGACTCAATGCCACTCATTATCATATCATCACAATCTTATAAAAATGAAATTACATTAACAACAAAAGAATGCCAAATGAGTAAAGATTTTGGTGTCTTGCCAACTGTGCGACTATAATTAAATTGGAAATGCAATGAACACATAGACAAGAGTGACCAAAATAATCTAGTGATGATTTTAATGTGACTTCGAAATGTTTTCACGCTTGCAGTCGTGAAAACGAGAACAAAGGCAGGTGTGCAAATGCGCGAAATAATAGTGTTGTTTTATTCGAAGATTGCGATAAAAATCAAGGGTTCCAAAACACTTGTGTGGGTATCTTATAAAGATAGGATAAAAATGCGAAATGGATGCCAACAAGCCCCTAATCCCTTGCCTTCTTTGTGGAAGCTCAGTCCCCCTTCACTCATTCATCGTGGTTGGTCTACACCTTGTGGTGTTTACAATTTTATTAAATGTTCTGCATACAGACAAGTACAAAATCAGGCCCTTGGCCTCCAACCCTTAGGCTCTCTAGCCTAACAATCACATAAGCCCATCGGCTTATACAAACTTGGCTCACCAGCCTATAACACATATTTACAATTCATTTCATACATCAGATTTACAACTGGGCTCGGCCTTGGGGACATTACAAGATGACATCTAACATTTGGTATATAGACAATGGAGCTTTGAGCCAGATGAAGATTGTGAGAGAGCACTTCATAGATCTCAGAGATCTTGAGGTCAATATGGAGATTTCATTTGGTGATGACACAATAGTTAGAGTTGTTGGGTGTGGCATGGTGACATTTCAAAGGGATATTATACCACCCATTTCATTCAGGGATGTGTTGTATGTCCCTGAGATGAAGAATAATATGATATCATTTTCCACTCTCCACGACAGGGGTCTTGAGATGTCCTTCAAAGGGACATAGGTCCTCATACACCCTAAGGGGTCCTGTCTCACCTCAGGGTAAGTGATTGGAATGAGGGATGAAAAACTATAAAGATTGTTTTTTCAACCCCTGCATGCTTTGGCAGCGAGTAGTGACAACAACAATCAGTTATGTGAGTTATGGCATCAAAGAATGGCTCACCTACATCATCGGGCTCTTGGAGGGCTGAGAGAGGCTATAAAAAGAGTGCCACAGTTCAACTTGGAGCATCATGATTTGTGTAGAGGGTGTGCCCTTGGTAAGTTTACTAAGGTTGTTTTCCCCAGCAGTGACAACAAATCATATGGGATACTGGATTTAGTACACACAAATGTGTGTGGGCATATGTCTCATGTGTCCTTGAGTGGTTATGAGTATTATCTCACTTTCATAGATGACCACTCAAGGAAGACCTGGATCTATTTCCTAAAGGCCAAGAGTGAGGTCTTCAATAGGTTCCAAGAGTTAAAATCTCTTGTGGAGAACCAAATAGGAAAGAATATCAAGGTATTATAGTCATACAATGGAGGTGAGTAAGCCTCCACAGAGTTTGTGAACTTCTATACCCAGGCAGGGATCATAAGACATATGATCGTGGCTTACAACCCCCAACAGAAAAGGGTTGTAGAGAAGAAGAACATGGCCATTATAGGTGCACCGAGATCGATGTTGAATGATCAGAAACTACCTTTATACCTATAGGTTGAGGCGAGTGTTGATGCAGTCTATCTGCAAAACAAGATTCCCCGTAGGGTTTTGGGGAGGAAGACTCCTGAGGAGACCTTCATTGGTAGGAGGCCCGATGTTGAGCATATACAGATTTTTGGATGCTTGACATAGTCTCATGTCCCCTCAGAGAAGAGGACAAAGCTAGACCCCATAACCCAGCAGCGGATCTTAGTTGGTTACTTAGAGGTCTCGAAGGCCTACCAGATCTACATTCCATCACAATGGAAAGTGGTGGTGAGAAGAGATGTTATATTCGAGGAGGGTAGAGATTTTAGGAGGTCTCTCGAGTCAAGAAACAATATTGAGGAGGTCCCAGAGACTCATATTGATGTTTCTGAGGGAGCACAACCTCATGTGTCTAGTGCACTAGTTTCATGGGTGACAGGGTCACCTTGCATAGCTTTAGGCTCACAGTTGCAAAGGTTTCAGGAAGATGGTGTAGAGGCTTTAGGATCTTAGAGTGTTGGGATTAGATATGAAGTGGAGACTTTTGGGCACAGAGAAATTACTTCTCCTTTGGTTGCTCTAGGGAAGAGGAAACCAAGATGGTTTTAGGAGGCCCCG
Organism: Picea engelmannii; assembly: GCA_009831015.1. NCBI lineage: Eukaryota > Viridiplantae > Streptophyta > Pinopsida > Pinales > Pinaceae > Picea > Picea engelmannii. The sequence continues at coordinate 126,143 of ML804460.1, forward strand.
AAGGAAGCCAAGGAGAATGTTGGAGAGCCAAAGATATTGTTCAGAGAGAGAAGATAACCAGAGAGGCTTGGCTCCTACTTGGCTATGGTGACGAGCATCACAGATTCAGAGCCCACGACATTTGCATAGGCATTTGACCAGTAGGTTTGGCGAGAGGCTATGCTGGAGGAGTATGAATCCATTATGTGCAATGATGTATGGGAGGTGGTGCTAAGACTAGTGGGGAAGTTAGTTGTGACTTCCAGATGGTTGTATAAGACCAAGTATGTTGCAGATGGCAGCATAGAGAAACATAAGGCCCAATTTGTAGCGAGAGGATTCTCTCAGATATAGGGAGTCGACTATGATGAGACGTTCACACCAATTGCGAGATACACTTTCATTCAGAGTATTTTTGACATAGCGACATAGATGGGTTGGAGGATACATCAGATGGATGTAAAGACCACATTTATTAATGTATTTATTGAGGAGGAGGTGTACATAGAGCAGTTGTAGGGGTTTGAGATGTTGGAGAGAGAGTCTCATGTGTGCCTTCTGAGAAAGGCATTGTATGGTTTGAAGCAAGATCCTAGAGCTTGGTATTTGTAGATAGACTCTTATTTCCTTTAGGTGGGGTTTGAGAAGAGAAAGGCATATCCTAACCTCTACTACATCATTAGAGATGAGGACACACTTGTTATCATACTATATGTGGATAACTTGTTCATCACGGGAGCAGAGCATCTCATAGTTGAGTGAAAGATGAGTCTTGCATCAGAGTTTGAGATGATTGACATCGAGTTGATGCACTATTTCTTGGGCATGAAGGTTGGACAGGAGGAGGGTCACATCTTCCTAGGATAGGAGAAGTATGATGCAGACATCTTGAGCAGATTTCAGATGGAGGACTGCAGACTTGTGTCTACACCTATGGTCACCAACTCGAAGAAGCTTATCACTTCGGATTTCATTTTGGTGGATGCTTCATGATACAAGAAGTTGATTGGTTCATTGATGTATCTGGTCAACACTAGACCAGATATTTGTTTTGTTGTGAACACTCTCAATCAATACATGGTGGAGTCGAAGAGTGTTCACTAGATCGGGGAAAACATGTTTTGAGGTACATTGCAGGTTCAATGGATTATGGTTTGGACTATGTCAGAGGGGATGGAGTGAGTTTTGTTGGCTACACAGACTCAGACTGGGAAGGATGTGCCATTGACAGGAAGAGCACCTTAGGGTGTTGTTTTGGGTTGGGGTTAGGACTTGTTTCCTGGTTCAGCCAGAGATAGAAGTCATTTGCTTTGAGTTCAACCGAGGTAGATTACATGGCATCCAGTCGGGCCATTTGCGAGGCCATTTGGCTTTGTAAGTTGTCGGTTGGGTTATTTGGTCGGGATTTTCCTTCGACAATCATTCACTGCGATAATCAGAGTTGTATAAAACTCTCTGAGAATCCTGTATTTCAGGACAGGTCGAAGCATATAGAGATCAAATACCACTTCATCGAAGATTGGGTTCAGTGTGGGGCAGTTTAGCTTAAGTACATTCCGACTGATGAATAGGTGGCATACATTCTCACCAAGGCCTTGCCGAGGGGTAAGCATGTCTACTTCAAAGACAAGATGGGCTTGGTGAGAAACACTTTTCTAGGTAAGAGGGAGTTTTGAGTTTTGGTGTACCTTGGGAAGTGGTCCCCTTGTGGTTGTGGGTCTCTAACCACAAGAGGGAAATAGTTAACCCTTTGTACCTTGTACTTTATGTCTAATTCCACATTGATTTTATCCTAAGTAAAAAATGTGGAATTTGTCACTTAAGGCAAAAGTGACTATTAATTCACTTTTTGGGTGAATTGAGGGACATAAAGTGAACTTAGGAAACTTAACCCAAAGTGGGTTTCTAAGTGAGATTCCTTTGAGGAGATCTCACCCATTGATTAGAGATGGCTAGGAGTGATCTATGTCATTGATCTCTAGGGTTCCTTATGGATGGTTCAAGAGGGGCGCATAGGGAAAAGAGAGGCTCATTCACTCATTTGTTCACTTGGAGAGTTTGGAGATGAGCATTAAGAGGAGAAAAGAAGCATTGGGTGAGGAAATATTGGGCACCTTCATTCATGGAGGGCGCAAGGAGTCTTAGGGCCTCATTATTTTGTGGTGTGAGTTATTGCTTGGTGGAGGGTGCACTCTTGGAGGAGGGCGGAAGCTTAGAAGGCACTAGTTGTACTTGGACTATTGCAGATCTGAGTGGTTCAATGTTGAGGCTGCATACAAAAGCTTCTTTGTATGCAAGGGTTTCTCTATTGACCAAGGGAGGATAAAGGGCGCACTAGTTCAATGGAATAGACAACAAGGGAGAGAGGGCGCACTTACTTGGGTGCATTCTTCATGGAACTATTTAGCCAAGCTTGAGAGGAGCTTGCTACTTGTACATGTTCCATTGTATTTATTTATTTGTTGTAATCAATGCTTGAGACATCACATATATACATTTTCACTCTAAACTGGTTTTCCCCGGGTTTTTTTTTTTTTTATCGGGGGTCATGTTGACCAAAAATACTTGTGTTCAAATTTCATGTATGCTTAATGTTTAGATCAACATTAGGAGCTTGTTAAGATCATAGAGGAGTGCTATATGTTCTTAGGTTTGCACGTGCTAACATTCAGTTACTAAAACCACTTGCAAGGGCACCTTAAAAGAGCATATAACCATCAGTTGAAGGCAGATTTCTTGGAAGAATTAAACATACATGTTTTATGTCCTAAAAAAAAAACAAGGACACATTTGGTTGACTAAACTTAGAGCCCAACAAGAGGTCAAAGAAAGACATGTTGGGCATCCTTCTAGTTCCTCAAAAATCTACAACCCAATGGGGACATCGAGTGAGGCTCAACAATCTTATCAAGAGCAACAATAGCTGGCCAAAGTTTTGACCCCAATACCTC
>ML804461.1:4013-21518 GCA_009831015.1 Picea engelmannii
TAATATTTTAATATTATTCCAAAAGATATGTGCATTATATGTTTTAACCTAAGTCCTTTTGGAAGGACATGTGATTTTCCAAATGGTGAGAGGAACGCATGCTGAAGGAATGCATGCAGTCGCATGGGTGACAAGTGTCAACCCTGGTGCATGAAATAAAAGGCTGATATGATTCGTGTTGGGGGGTTCCTCCTCCATTCGAACCTGGACCGTCCTGAGCGTGAACCATGTGACCTCTGCAAGACACCCTCATGCAATTCTGAAATGGGGAAAAAGCCTGTGTTTGTTCTGAAGAGCCAGTACACCTCTGTTTGGAGCCATGGAGTCTGTGTCGACCTCTGTGGGAATTGCTGGTCATGCAATCCCGAAACCATAGCTGTGGGACTATGCTGTAATGGCAGTGAAAACTACTGAATCGAGCTATGATAGGGGTTTCTCCTTCATTGGACCCGATTTGCTGAAAGGTACGTCCGACCCAACCTCTGTAAGAGTATACCCCATACACCCTTTGAACCAAGAGCCGCAGTGTTGATTCAGAGAGAGCCTGTGTCAAATTCGGAAAGCCGATGCATCCTTTATCTGACAGAACGAGCCTGTGCGTGGAGTCCCTGTCCCGAAGCCGTGACTGTGAGACCATCCTGTGATTGCTGAACCAGTTTGGGAAAGCCTGTGTCTGTTTTCCCGTGGGTTGTTGTGGCCACATAGTACTGGACTGCGTGTGGATTGTTGGCCAGTTGTTCAACACTCTCTTCAAGTGAGAGAAGTGATTGAGGCTGGAAGAACAGGTTGTTGGCCTGTGAGCGATTCTCTCCAGGTGAGAGAGTGCGCAGAGGAAGGAGAGAACTCCTGGAAGGAACCCTCTAACTGCCACAGAGCTCGGAGACTTCCGGTCCGATTCGTTGCTGTAACCCAAGGCAAGGGAGGTTAGCAGCCGAAGGATTGTCTAGGTGACAGAGAAGGTGTATACTCCTGGGGTGCAACAGGCATGTGGGGAAGGAGCGTTTGTGGGTAGTGAGCATGAGTGGTTCCTGGGAGTGAATTCCTTCCTTGTGACTATGTGTTGTTTTCCCTGTAACCTCAACCTAGCCTAGGATTCCTTGTCTTGGGGTGGAGCTTAGTCCCAGCTCGGGGGTGACCCACTGTTAAGTTGATGAGCAGTGCGGTCTAAGGTTGGGAGGTTCGTGGAAGGCCTGCACTTGGTTGGTGGAACTGCCACTGTTTCAAAGATAAGTACTAGATGATGCTTTAATTATGTTTTTGTATCTCTGTGTATTATAATTATCATGTATTCTGCTGTGCATTTGGATTCATGTTATTGCCATGGATTATTTATGTTAGTAATAATTCTGATGCTTACTCTGAGCTTAAATGTATTTATTTGCTTAATTGCATGTTGTTTTATAACCCGAGAGTGAGTGTTATATTTCCACGAAGTTTGTTAACCGAAAAAGTGGTGTTACAGTTTGCTCTGATACCAAACTGTAACACCACTTTTTCGGTTAACAAACTTCGCGGAAATATAACACTCACTCTCAGGTTATAAAACAACATTCATTTAAGCAAATAAATACATTTAAGCTCAGAGTAAGCATAAGAATTATTACTAACATAAATAATCCATGACAATAACATGAATCCAAATGCACAACAGAATACATGATAATTATAATACACAGAGATACAAAAACATAATTAAAGCATCATCTGGTACTTATCTTAGAAATAGTGGTAGTTCCACCAACCAAGTGCAGGCCTTCCACAAACCTCCCAGCTCGAGGGTGACCCACTGTTAAGTTGATGAGCAGTGTGGTCTAAAAACATAATTAAAGCATCAACTGGTACTTATCTTTGAAACAGTGGCAGTTCCACCAGCCAAGTGCAGGCCTTCCACGAACCTCCCAGCCTTAGACCACACTGCTCATCAACTTAACAGTGGGTCACCCCCGAGCTGGGACTAAGCTCCACCCCAAGACAAGGAATCCTAGGCTAGGCTAAGGTTACAGGGAAGACAACACACAGTCACAAGGAAGGAATTCACTCCCAGGAACCACTCATGCTCACTACCCACAGACTCTCCTTCCCCACATGCCTGTTCCACCCCAGGAGTATACACCTTCTCTGTCACCTAGACAGTCCTTCGGCTGCTAACCTCCCTTACCTTGGGTTACAACAACAGACTGGATTGGAAGTCTCCAAGCTCTATGGTAGTTACAGGGTTCCTTCCAGGAGTTCTCTCCTTCCTCTGCGCACTCTCTCACCTAGAGAGAATCGCTCACAGGCCAACAACCTGTTCTTCCAGCCTCAATCACCTCTCTCACCTGAAGAGAGTGTTGAACAACTGGCCAACAATCCACACGCAGTCCAGTACTGCGTGGCCACAACAACCCACGGGAAAACAGACACAGGATTTCCCAAACTGGTTCAACAATCACAGGATGGTGTCACAGTCACGACTTTGGGACAGGGACTCCACGCATAGGCTCGCTCTGTCAGATAAAGGATGCATCGACTTTCTAAATTATACACAATATCTCTCCGAATCAACACTGCGGCTCTTGGTTCAAAGGTTGTACGGGGTATACTCTTATAGAGGTTGGGTCGGATGTACCATTCAACAGATCGGGTCCAATGAAGGAGAAACCCCTATCATAGCTCGATTCAACAGTTTTCACTGCCATTACAGCATAGTCCCACAGCTATGGTTTCGGGATTGTGTGACTAGCAATTCCCGCAGAGGTCAACACAGACTCCACGGCTCCGAATAGAGGTGTACTGGCTCTTCAGAACAAACACAGGCTTTTTCCCCATTTCAGAATTGCACGAGGGTCTCTTGCAGAGGTCACACAGTTCACGCTCAGGATAGTCCTGGGTCGAATGGAGGAGGAACCCCCCAACACGACTCGTCTCATCCTTTTATTGCATGCGCTAGGGTTGACACTTGTCACCCATGCGACTGCATGCGTTCCTTCAGCATGCGTTCCTCTCACCATTTGGAAAATCACATGTCCTTCCAAAATGACTTAGGTCAAAACATATAATGCACAATAATTATTTTTGGGTGTGTCTCTTGGGTATGTATGTTAGGAATAATTTTAGGTGGATAACAATTATGACAAAAAGGTGACTTATAAAACATTATCCACATTACAAGTTTGGTTAATCTCGAAGTGAATTTTATGACATAAGTTTGTGGATTGGAGTGATAATATCCTTCACTATAGTATTTACATTGTTTGTAGTTTTAATATCATGCTTTATGAAGCTTTTTAACTTATAATTATTAATTATAGTTTTCATGAGTTGATATGGTAACAACTTCATTGTAACAGTATTATTCTCTTTTACAATAATACTAACAATTTTAACATTATTATCTATACGATATTGTAAGTTATTTTATTACATCCTCATGTGTGGTAATACTTTTATTGAGATATTCTCATATACTTAAAAATTGTGAGATCGAGATGGTTTATAAGGCATTATCTTACCAAAAGTTTTGTTGATTTAGATGTTAGCTTATGGTGCAAGTCCCTAAGTTGATGTGATAGCATCCTCGCTCTCTTTGGTACTTCATTTTGGCATATGGTTGTTATCTATAGGTTGTAAGTGTTATCTTGTTATAATAACATGTACTTATCTTCATATTTCATTCACATTAATATTCCTATTCTATGTTGGATATATGCGTTAATATTGTCATTGGTGTCATGCCTTGTGGGTTATCTTTGACTTGTGTTAGTTAGTTATATGATTTACATTCTATCTTGCTATAATCACATATCCCTATGTTGAGATTTTATTCACATATCTTTAGATATTTTTTTCACATTAATATTATTATTCTAAATTAAATATGTGTATTTAAATTTATACTCTTTGTTTACTTATTGTGAATATTCCTCTTGTCCATTCTCCTTCAACTAATTATTTGCATTGGATTCAATGATTTCTAATGTACTCACTTTTCTAGGGTTATTTTCACCTTTCTTTTGCTGTATTTATACACATCTATTCATTAGAGAATACTTAGCTTAGAGGATTGTGTCCCTTTCTTATCTGAACATATTCACAAATAAAATACATTATGCAGTAACATAATTCCATTTTAACCTTAAATTTACTTAGTATGTGAAAAAAAAGTAGATGATTTTTTCATATATATATATATATATATATATATATAACTCGAATGGTTGTGAGGAAAAATTGGTATTCTCTTCATTGATTCAAATCCCACGTTGTGACATGTTTACTCTTAATGACTTATTTATGAGTTGTTGACCTAACCTTGTGCCCTAAGTAATGTTGGATTTACCCTATATACCATCCTCAAAATGAGGAGAAATACCTGATAATTTCCTCTCTCTCACACACAATTTTTAATATTTTTTCAAGGTTACATTGGTTGGGGAAAACTCTCAAGTACTTCACCTCATTTCGAGGATGGTACCCAAGGTAAACCGTATAATTTTTAGGGCACAAGGCCGGTTAACAACAAGGCTCAAACCCATTATAACAATATACTCATTAAAAGCTCGACGTGTCACTTGCAAAAATTGAATTTAGATGGTGAGGATAACAATCATTCCTCTCAACCACCCAAGCTAAATGCTCTCTCTATATATAAAACCTTAATTGAAATAATAAAATTGTAAACAAAAACTAATTAACAAAGCTATCACCTTGTTTCCTTTTGTAACACATATCATAACACATATTATTGTGACATATTAAATTTTAATGGCCCATGCCTTCACAAGAAGATTGCCCCACATAATTAATTATATATTTTTTCATATATACTTTAGGATCGTAAAGATAAAATATTGTATATGATATAATTGATATTTTAGAAGTCATTTAATTGTCTTAAATAACTGGTTATTATAATTGTTTTTTTTTAAAGATAATTTTACAAAAATATGCATCATATATATTGATGGAATGTATATTTTAGGGAAATCTTTTAGGTGTTTCCTTTCATTTTGAGAATGGTATTCGAGATAAATCGGTTGGTTACATTTTTGGTAGGCTAGCCTGATGAGGACATTAAGTGAGGCCCAATATATCCACACAGGTAGTCAACTTGGGGACTTGACCCATGACCTCCTTCTTGTAATTCATTGAACTGAACCACTCAAGCTAACCTACAATGAAATTAAATATTTTTCTCTATTATTATTATATTATTAATGAAATCAAATATTTTACTATATTATTAGTATATTGAAGTCAAATATACTTTTCCCTCTTATTATCTGTGTCATGGGAACGATATGTCGTCTTCCTCAACTAGGTGATTCCGTATTAATGGAACTTTAACTTTTCATGATGATGATGATGATTAACGTCCACTAAGATCAATTGGTCTATCAAACCTTAAGAAAGTAAGATATTACTTTGATTTCTTTAAAATTGAAATTTTGTGCTAAAAGAGCATTGAGAGAAGCATTCCAAGATCACCATAGTTTTGATGGCTTAGGAGGTTAGAAAGGTATGCATTGTGGCAAACATTTTTAAATTGGGATATAATTTGGGAGTAGGCAGGGCAATCTAAGAGGAAGTGTTTTTCATCTTCAACCCTCTTAGTGTCACAAACATGGCAAATTCGTGCATCCTACAGAGTTTTTGGAATTGTCCAACGTCCAGTTTCATTATGTAGCTCGTGAGAGTTTGTTCTTATTTTAGCAATGTTGATTTTCTGGTTCTAATATATATATATATATATATATATATATATATATATATATATATATTATTTATTATTTATTTTATTTTTATACTGGGGGAATCGACAACTTGCGGTTCTCGTACTCGCGTGACACGTGGTCGATACCCGTCTGCTACCACTATAACCCCAGGTGCGCCACACAACCCGCAAGCATGGAGCACAAGTAAATCGGGGTGAGAATCGAACTTGAGACCTCCAATACATATTTCCTTCCATTTACACGGCACTTGCCAATTGGTTTACACCCCTGCAGACTAATATTTATTTTATTATTATATTTAAGTATATTTATAATTTTAATTATTATAAATTTAAGTGATATTTTAATTATTTATGAAGTTAAGTATAATGTGTTCACAAATGAGACGATTTGGTTCTTATGAACTTTTGATTTTTTATATATTTCTTTTATATATTTAATTTTATATTTAGTTTTTAAGTATATTTATAATTTTTTTAAATTATAATTGGGAGATATTATATTAAGTAAAAAGTTGTAGTATAACTTGCAATGAAAATACAACCACGTTTTGGTTATATAACAAAAAACCACAAACCAAAACAGAGCATAGATCTAATATATAGTTGTACCACATGAACAACTTCAAATATAACATTTTCCAAAAGTACATAATGTTTAGGTTCTACAAAATAGGCATAGAATTCTAATTACTTTATAAAATGTCAAATCCTCATTTTCTGGGAGCTGATGCAATGTACTTTCTTCCATGAGTTTCCCACAATTTGAATTCGCTGATTGAACTTGGTTCAAAGTTCCACACTGCTCACTTTTTGAAAAATTTACTACCATGTTTCGGAGTGATGCACATTCTTCCTTCTCTACATTTATTTGACATTTTTGTTGCATCGATGTTCTCATAATGGTTTCAATTTGGGAAGCTACAATCTTTATCCTCTTCCTGAATTTTCTTCCAGACTGTGTGAATCAAACTTCGATTTCTTTCAATTGTATCCTTATGCCTCCTCAACACTCTCCTTATCTCTTGAAGTTCCATGTAATCCATTTGGAAAGAGAAAGATTCCAAATCATGATGTAGGGTACAAAAAATAAACAAACCAGAATTGTCAGGTCGAAGAAGAGATGAAAAATATCTCGGCACCCAAGAAACAAAAAAAGTGTGACCAAAACAACAATCACGAGATCCATGATGAGACCAATGTCAGATGGAAAAAACCAATGCGCATCCTCTGAAAAGAAAACCTTTGAAGAAAAATACTAGCCACAATACAACTTTGTCCCTTGTTTGGTACCGAAAGCTGTTGATAACTATCCAAGGGTCTAAATTAAACCAAAAAAGATTTAGAATATCATATTCATTGGAATAATACATAATATCTTGAAGAATTTTGACCAAGTCCCTAATTGAGAAACAAGGGAATTCTATTCGAAATTGATACCAAGTACCAATCGTAAACCTTCCAAATTTGTAGAAAAAGGAGGAGATAAAGGTGTCCTCTTACCTAGAAATCCAGGAATGAGGAGGAACCATACCATCACCCAAGTTCCTAGACCAAAATCCACCAACAAGAACCTCAAACTTGTAAACCTGAAACACCACACTGAAAATTCCAACCACAAGATCACAATCCCACAACGTTTCTTCCAAATCCAATGCATTGATTCATATACATGCGAGGATATGAACTGAAGCATGTGACGAGGAGGGAGATGCCACTTCACATTATGTATTCTATCGTGTGATCTGCCATCCTAACAATGATCCATGTGCCCACTTAATTGAGATCTATGTGGTTTATCCTTCATTGATTCAAGCTATAGGTTGATGGTAGGCCTTACCATTAATGACTATATTTCCCACTTTTCCTAAGGTAGCTGCATTGGTGAATTGATTTGCAATGGGATTATTTTCTTGAAGAACATGATAAAATTTCACATTGGGAGTTGAAATTTTATCTTTCATAATCCTTTCAAACATAGATTCCAACCATGAATCTAGAGGATTAGTGTCTAGAACCATATGCCTAATGACATTCTTGGAGTCCCCCACCAGTCTCATACTATGTGTATGAAGATTGTTGGCTAGTTTCAAACCTTGAAGGAGTACGTACGCTCCAGCTTGATTGTTAGTAGATACACCAAGACTCTAGGAAAAAGTATATATTGTTGTTCCTCTAGGTTTTATGATAACACCTCCCACACCTGCCACCCCTAAGTATATTTATAATTTTAATTATTAAAATTTTAAATAATATTCTAATTGTTTTTCATATTTCTATTATATTTATAATTTTAATTATTCAAAATTCAAACAAATTATATTTATTTTCAATTTAATGGGATAATGTTTCATCATTTTCAATGGCATTGGACATATCCAATTGTGCCCTTATTGTACAACCAATGGTTAATGTTCTTGACAATAACTTCATGCATTATAACTACCATTTCCCAAGTTTACTGTACACTGTTAAATTTGTAAGCAACCTTGGTTACTATAGAAACTTGTGTCCCTAGGTTTGTGGAGTATCATATTTGCAATTCCTCATATAAATATGCACACAATTAAAATCATCTCCTTTGCTACATTTGGAGGTATTCTAAAAAAACCCATGCAAGGTTCTCTAATGAAAATATGCCTTATGCTGGTGTTGTTGGGGTCCTATAATAATAGCTAACTTGATTCTTCACTTGTTTATTTGGCATTGCTCTCGTGACGAAGACATCTGGCTTGTTGGGCTCGGTTGATTCCATTTTCCCCTCCATCCATTTCGCTCGATCCTTCATCACCCTGCTGCATCCTTCATCCACCTCTACGCCACTCACTCCCTTGTCCATTTGTCCCATTGGCTACATCTTGCTCACCACTCATTCCTACACAAACAAGCTTAGGATAAAAAACATTAGGTTAATAATAAATGGTTAGTGGCATTTTTAATACTAATTAGCATAATAAAGTAAATTCAGTGAGATTAGTGTAGTTAGATTAATAAAATTAGATTAGACTTGTTAATAATAAATAAATTATTAATTAATAATTAAGTTAATAATTAGGTTAGTTTATTAGAATAAAACATTAATTAAGAAATTAAAAAAAAAATATAAAAAAACAATTAAAAATTCTAATAAATAAAACATTAAAAACATACCAAAAAAACAAAAAACAAAAAACAAAAACAATAATATAAAACAACTAAAAAAAATTCATATTAAATAAAACATCAAATATTAAATACAAAATATAATAAAAATAAAATAACAATTAAAAAATAAAACATAAATAAAACAAATAACAAAAACAAACATTAAAAAAAAGAAGAAGCAAAAAGCAAAAAACGAATTTAAAAAATAAATTAATAAAATTAAGCTATATCCTAAGTTCTACCCACCCACATCTCCCCATGTAACTTGGACCCCCCCTCCTCATGTCACATCACCACCAAGGGGTCCGAGTAGGTGGTTTCACCAGGGACACTTGTCACCGCATGGTGAACTCGGACCCCCCCTCCCAATACCACATACCACCTCAGGGGGGTCCGAAAACCACCTTCCCCTTAAAAAACTGCCTTTCCCAAATTAAAACCATTTTTCGCCAGTTTTCATCAGTTCGTCTTCTGAGAGCGTTTCTAGGCAATCAGGAAGAAATTTTGAAAAACCAAAAGAGGTTTTTTCTGTAACGGGTTGAAGAACAAAAACCTCTCTCAGTGTTTGCACAGGTGTCAGCAGTTGGGAGAATCAAAGCCATCTTTGAGCCCCATTTCTCAGGCTTCCATTTTTTGCTGTTTCAGTCATGATTTTGCGAGAGTTGTTTCGACGAGCTGGAGATGAATTTGGAAAAACCGAAAGATGTTTTTGTCCAACACATGCTCATATACAATAAACTCTTTCAGTTTATACACATGTGTCACCATTGAGGAGAAGAAAATGTCTAAGTTGACCCCTTTTTTTCAGCAGTTCGACCTGTCTTTCATGGCTGATAGTTCAAGATTTTCAGGGATTTGTTTCTATTTTTGGCCGAGGTGGTTGAATCTGACCTCCTGAGCCTGGGGAGAGTCTATTTTATATATTGTAATAAGTCAAATGTAGAATGGTTGATTAGTTTGGATATGTTAGAATGATGAAACCAATTTGGTAAAGCAGCTCACAGAGCCACAGTCCATCAAATGCAGTAATACAACGATATCAGTTGTACGATTCTTGTGTCACTCATGTTGGTGAAGTGTTTCTCACTGTAATTGTGTTTTCTCTGTCTTCAAATGTGTTTCTTTTCTCTATTGTTTTAAAGAGAATCAAGTTCAAGATTTGTTTTAAAATACCCCGTTCCACTTTAAAACAATATCAATGTTTTCCACTGAAGATTAAACTTAGAATTCTCAGTTGCTCTGTGCTTAATTGGATTTCTTAATCTCTTCCATCTTTCCATGCATTAAATCTTGAGGATCCAACAAAGTGCCTACCTTGCCATGTAAGTTTTCCTGTAGGACCTGTCTTGATTGGACCAGGCCTCTTTGACTCCATTGCCCAATGGCCTTCCCTTCCTTTTCGAGCCAACCAAATTAAAAAAAAACAAACCTATGTACTTTCTAACTAGCCTAAAATTCCGAGCAAACAAAGCTAGATCAGACAGAGAGAGCCCTCTCTGAGTCTTGGAGGGATAGATCCAGGACTCAAAGCGGTTTGATGTTACCTCAGTGATTTCCTCCACAACTTTGGGAAAACTACAGAGCGCTAACATAATGGCGACCATAACGGGGACGAGCTTTCAGGTTCTCCAGAAAAGTATATCCGGTTCAGATTTGACTTCGGATGGTGAACAAAAGCCAAACACAGGAAGGCTGTATCATTCACCTAGTGATTCCATTGTCTGTTGAATTCATAAACAAAAATTTACTGGCGACTCCAATCAACTCCAGATCAATTCCAATTCAAAGACTCCACTGGAGGAGGAACCTGAAACATGACCAGACCATCTCAAAAGAAGGTATGCAAGCTAGGAGTTTATCTAAGATATGATAGGTTTCATTTTCAATTATTTCTTCCCTTCTCATGATCCTGATCCAGATGATACTGCCAAAATTTATGAAGAGCATGTTCAACCTAATGAGCCTCAAGAGGTTAAGCCTAGCGTTACAATCCCTGTACATACTACTACACCTGTAAAAATCCGAGATATATACAAGCCTCTTGTCTTACCTCCCATACTCCATGATTTCCCTGCCAATTACTTCCAATATCTTCCCAAATTTGATGGAGAATATGGCTACATCACTGCTAAAAGACACATTCAAGGTTTTGAAAATTATCTCGACCTTTTTGAGGTGGAAAAAAGTGATGTTAGTATTAGGATTTTTGCTTTATCTTTGCAAAGTAGAGCTAATAAATGGTATAAATATCTTCCAGCTACAAGCATCAGTGATCTCAATCAGTTTTTGAAAGTTTTGTTGGATCAATGGGTGATCAAGAGGAATCCCTTCTTCATTTTGGAAGAATATAATAACTTGAAAAGACAGCCAGGAGAAACAATGCAACAATTTTCAACCAGATTCAATCAAGTTTACAATTCCATGCCTGCTGATATAAGACCACCTCCTGGTTTAACTCTCTTACACTACCCAGATGCCTTTGATGTAGAGATGGATTTTCAGTTGAGGGAAAGAAACACTACAACACTTAAATAAATGCAAGATAGTGAAATAAGTGTGGAAGCCCATTTGTTGATCAAAAGGTCAAAGTTGGAGGAAAAAAACATAAAGAACAAAGAAAAGGAGCATCTGACACCCTCAGAGGTGAAGCTAGACATTCTGGCAAGTACAATGGAAGAAATGTTGCACAAGATTATCATAAGAGAACAACTTGTTGTTCAAAGGTATCATGTCCCATTGATTACAGAGAAAGAAAGGGTCATTGTTCCCAAACACTTTGTAGCTCACCCTTGGTATCATTGATTGGAAAATGATCATTTCATGTATTCAATTCACAACACAGTAAAAAATGAAACTCCATCTCAACTTGCAGAGGAACAACCAACTGATATGATGTGCATGTTTGATGAAATTTCTTACGTGGATAATCTACCCAAGTATGATCAATATGATGATGATTATGTGGCTGAAATAGATTTTGACTGTTCAAAGCAATCAACAACATGTTGTTGGCAGGAAGAAGATCAGTTACAACTCAAATATGACAGTCAACCTGTGCATATTGATTATGACAGCAAGGAGGAAAATGCATCAAATCTTAGAGTAAGTGAAAGATCTATGCCTTTATGTTTCTCTTCATTTCAAATTCTGAGAGAAAAATATACACAAGTTGTTGATAGTAAAGATGAAGAATGTTTTGATCCTTTAGTTGAAGATGTCATTGAGGATATGGAAGTTGTTCTAGACCCAGAATTGCAGCCCTTGAGCTACATTGATTTTCAAATTCCAGATGAAAGCTTAGAGCCTGAGACAGAGTATGAGTTAACCTAAAATAACTCTGTACCATTAAGCTTTAATTCATTTCAATTTTTGAAGAAAAATTTTAATCATGTCATGGATGATAAGCACATAGAAGATCAGGAACTTTCATTGGAACCAATGCAACAAATATCTCAGTTCCTACAAGATCCAGTAGCTGATTTCTTGGACGACTTGTGATGTCAAAGTCATGGTTCATGGGCCAGCTATGAACTTAAAATAG
This sequence comes from Picea engelmannii, assembly GCA_009831015.1. Taxonomy (NCBI): domain Eukaryota; kingdom Viridiplantae; phylum Streptophyta; class Pinopsida; order Pinales; family Pinaceae; genus Picea; species Picea engelmannii. Next base: position 16,412 of record ML804461.1, read on the forward strand.
GTTATGATATAGACATGATTAGGCAGTCTCTTTCATGGTCTATTTCAGTAGGAGTCTCATTTCAAAGTTCAGCAGAAAATTTGCAGCCATATCAGGAATTATATAACGATGTAAAAAGATTATGTGTCATACCCAATTATGACGATAAATTCATTGAAAGTCAAGAAATATGTCATGTCTTTCCTGATCCCATAGCTAAACTACATGGAAGATTTTTTCAACGTAAAAGATCAATCATGTTTTCAGCAGTGGCCATTGCACTTTGCAGTTTTGATTCTGTGGGCAAAAGGTCAAGTTGCCTTTTTGATTGTGCTAACAAACAATCAAGCAATCCACTTGTCTCAGCAGCTACTTGACTGAATTCATTGACATTTTTCTATTATTTGATTCAACATGATTTTCAATAGTATAGGGTAGGTAGCAGTGTGTAAATAAGCTCAACCCTTTGAGCATCCCTCTCAACAATTTTTCTATTTAAAATTTCAGTCTTCAGTTTGATGTGGTCTCAATTGGAAGATTAACACAGGTACAAGTTGCAGAATAATATTTTGGGATCAACCCAATGGATAAAGCACTAGTCTGCATGTTCCGAGTTCAGCGATTCTTGTCACCTTCTGAAAGAGCTGCCATCCCCAGGTGGAGCCTATGTTGGGGTCCTATAATCATAGGTAACTTGATTCTTCAGTTGTTTATTTGGCATTGCTCCCGTTATGAAGACATCTGACTTGTTGGGATCGGTAGATTTCGTTTCCCCCTCCATCCATTTTGCCCGATCTTTCATCACCCTGTTGCATCCTTCATCCACCTCTGCGCCACTCACTCCCTTGTCCATTTGTCCCATTAGCTACATCTCACCCGCCATTCATTCCTGCACAAACAAGCTTAGGATAAAAAACATTAGGTTAGTAATAAATGGTTAGTGACATTTTTAATACTAATTAGCATAATAAAGTAATTTCAGTTAGATTAGTATAGTTAGATTAATAAAATTAGATTAGACTTGTTAATAATAAATTAATAATTAATAATTAAGTTAATTTGTTTAAGTTAATAATTAGGTTAGTTTATTAGAATAAAACATTAATTAAGAAATTAAATAAAATATACAAAAAAAAGCAATTAAAAATTCTAATAAATAAAACATGAAAAACATACCAAAAAAAATTAAAAACATACCAAAAAAAATTAAAAACAAAAAACAATAATATAAAACAATTAAATAAAATTCATATTAAATAAAACATAAAATATTAAATACAAAATATGATAAAAATAAAATAACAATTAAAAAATAAAGCATAAATAAAACAAATAACAAAAACAAACATTAAAAAAAAAAAACAAAAAGCAAAAAGCAAAAAATTAAAAAAAAAAAAATTAATAAAATTAAGCTATATCTTAAGTTCTACGCACCCACATTTCCCCATGTAACTCGGACCCCCCCCCTCCTCACGTCACATCACCACCAAGGGGTCTGAGTAGGTGGTTTCACCAGGGACACTTGTCACCGCATGATGAACTCAGACCCCCCCTCCCAATACCACATACCACCCAGGGGTTCGAAAACCACCTCCCCCCCTAAAAAACTGCCTTCCCCAAATTAAAATCATTTTTCACCAGTTTTTACTAGTTCGTCTTCTGAAAGCGTTTTCGGGCAAATGAGAAGGAATTTTGAAAAACCGAGAGAGGTTTTTATCCACAACGGGATGAATAACAAAAACCTCTCTTAGTTTTTTCAAAGGTGTCAACAATTGGGATAATCGAAGCCATATTTGAGCCCCATTTTCAGGCTTCCATTTTGTTCTGTTTTAGTCATGATTTTACGGGAGCCGTTTCGGCAAGATGGAGATGAATTTGGAAAAACTGAAAGAGGTTTTTGTCCATCACATTCTCATATACAATAAATTATTTTAGTTTATACACATGTGTCACTGTTGAGGAGAAACAAATGTCTGATTTGACCCCTTTTTTTCAGCAGTTCAGCCCGTCTTTCATGGCTGACAGTTCAAGATTTTCAGGGATTTGTTTCTATTTTTGGCCGAGGTGGTTGAATTCGACCTCCTGAGCCTGGGGAGAGTCTGTTCTATATATTTTAATAAGTCAAATGTATAATGGTTGATTAGTTTGGATCTGTTAGAATGATGAAACCAATTTGGTAAAGCAGCTCACAGAGCCACAATCCATCAAATGCAGTAATACAACTATAACAGTTGCAGGATTCTTGTGTCACTCATGTTGGTGAAGTGTTTCTCATTGTAATTGTGTTTTCTTTGTCTTCAAATGTGTTTCTTTTCTCTATTGTTTGAAAGAGAATCAAGTTCAGGATTTGTTTTAAAATACTCTGTTCCAGTTTAAAACAATATCAATGTTTTCCACTGAAGATTAAACTCAGAATTCTCAGTTGCTCTATGTTTAATTGGATTTCTTAATCTGTTCCATCTTTCCATGCATTAAATCTTGAGGATCCAACAAAGTTCCTACCTTCCCCTGTAAGTTTTCCTGTAGGACTTGTCTTGATTGGACCAGGCCTCTTTGACTCCATTGCCCAATGGCCTTCCCTTCCTTTTCCAGCCAACCAAATTAAAAAAAACCAAACATCTGTAATTTATAACTAGCCTAAAATTCCAAGCAAACAAATTTAGATCAGACAGAGAGAGCCCTCTCTGAGTCTTGGAGGGATAGATCCAGGACTCAAAGCGGTTTGATGTTACCTCAGTGATTGCCTCCACAACCTTGGGCAAATTACATAGTGCTAACAGGTGTCATCATAACATGATATGCCTTTTGATTTTCTTGTAGCTCCACCTCATGACTTTTTCAACCATCCAATGGGTTTTATTGTGACACTTACACCATGTGTTCTTTGTAATTGTTGGGTTTGTTCATGTAAATAGTGGGGTGAACCAATTTGCTTCCTTGCCTTTCTTTGTACAACCTTTGACGTAGATATCTTTTGTATTTGCACAATAGATGTATGTGTTGGAAATACTGAGGGGTGGGGGAGAGGGGAGCGGGTGAACCAATATTACATTTTTAAACAATTAGTAATTACTTCATTATTTATTAATCACCACAATGGATCAACAATGAACTTGTATTTAAAATCAATTATATAAATATAATTAACAAGAATTACAAAGTTTATAAAGAATAATCCGTGATTGTGAAGGACACCAATCCTTTTTAGAGCACCAAATCTTGGAGACACAAATCCCCTTCTTCAGAGCACCAACCCTAGGAAGCATAAGCTCCCTTGTTTTAGGGAAGCAACCCTAGGAAGCACCAACTCCTTTGTTTTAGGGCACCAACCCTAGGAAGCACCAAATCCCATGTTTTAGAGCACCAAACCTAGGAAGCACCAACTCCTTGTATTCACACTTTTACTTAGTAAAGGATATGAATCCTTCCTCGCTCCTCCCTTCCACCCTCACTGCATAAGTATCTTCAATTTTCCTTCTTGGACTCTGCTTCTGCTTTTGATCTACTGATCTGAACTGTAGAGACACTTTCCTTTCACCTTGTTTGCCTGCTTATATACTTTCCAAAAGGCATAAGGTTGAACCATTGTGTCTTTTAGTATTGAAACATTGTGTCTTTTTGTATAAAACAATGCACCTCTTCACTTTAAGTAAATAAATTATGTTATTGTGATTATTTATTCATATATCAAAATTAAAAGTTCTTTTTAATTTAGTAAGAGGGATTTTCGTAAATCAATCACAGGTATGGATCGATTTATTTTAATTCAATCTCATGTCTCTTTATTTCATTCTTAATTTAAATTTATCATATCTGAGCTTTTCGATTATCTCTCTAATGTATTTCTTGTATTGGATCACTTAAGATCAATCAAGACAAATTCTAGATCTTTATCTGATTCAAAATTCCTTCCTGTTAGTGGAAAAACTCATCCTCTCTGTGTTAAATTGTGTACAAAAGCACTTCAGGACCTCTATTCCATATGACCACGGGTGATGTCTAAGTGCTAACCCAAGCGAGCGCTTAATCACATATCAAGATTGATGGTTGTGTTTTATTTGCAAGATGATATGGATGGTTCTCGTTTACTCTGGGACTTTGGTGTTTCAAGACTTCGACCTTTGCAGTATTCCAACTCTCCCGGAGCAAATTCCATCGGAGTGCGTATCAACACTTCCCTGCTTAATAACCTTCACATGTACAGGAGCTAGGACCGTAGGCTTAGGTGAAAAGTAGCTCCCACTTTCCGGGTATTTGGCTATTCGTGACTCCGGGTTGCCCGAACTCTGAAGTAGTTCACTCCCTCCGGAGGTTAACCTACCAAATAAGTCATAAAGCTGCGATGACCACTTGCTGCCAGTTGTTAGTACTCCTTACACTATCCTTCCACTGTAATTGATCGAACGATCGAGAATTCTCCCGAAGTAGATCAATGGTTAACATTAATTCACTACTTCACCCTTCAACACTTTAGTTGTTTGGGATTCCTCTCAATCCCGGAGTGGTCAGCGCCGGGCTGACTATTCCTTCCCCTATACGATTGAACGATCCAAAAATATTAGATTAACAATCAACATTATTTTGTGACTTTGGCCTTCGATGCTATGGGTATTTCTATTGGTAGGAGAAGTTGGTTATCCCTGGAGGCTGTAGTCCCATACTAACGTGGCGTGATGACATCACCTATGATGATGTGGACCTTTGGTGAGTGTGCCACATGTTAACCTGATTTGTGATTTTTACACTCCTTATGTGCCACATCGACCTTGACACTTGTCACTATTTGATTGAGCCACGTGTCATCAATTGATGACATGGTCCTATTGACTAGGATTTTGACATTTCGTTACTTCGTAGCTTCGGTAGTTTTGGCACTTTTATACCATCCTTCGATCATTGTTGAAGTTTCGAATAGATATATCACCATAGATCATTCCTTGTCTTGATCGACAACTTCTTTTAACTCAGGGGCTCTAGAGTTCAAGATTTCTTGGTTTATCTGAGCTTCTTATCGCCAGAGTAGGTCAATGCCGGAGTTGACCACCTTCTTCCTTTTATCATGATCTGACGGTTTCAATATTTTCATTCCAGATCAATGATTGGTGGGATTTTGTGATTATGGTTTTTA
>ML804461.1:33498-79388 GCA_009831015.1 Picea engelmannii
ATTTGTTATTCAGTGAAAAATCAAAATATACATAGTCATGTGCCTATAGTGGCACTTAGAAGGTACGCATCAATCCTATGCCTAAAGAAAACCTATAAGTACACACCATTAATGTTTTTGGAATTCATTTAAAAATATTACTTATAGATTTGATCGCTTGCAGGGCTTCAATTTGGGGTGGCATCAATGCAAGATAGAAATATAAAAGAAGTCCTTAACCTATAGGATTTTACCAATTTTTTTTCTCTAATAGATAAGATGGGTTATGTGGCAAGTCATCATCATGGGAAGAATGGAACCATAAAGATTGAGCAAAAGAAAATAATTGGGTTGCAGACTGAGTTTTATCCTTTTTATACCTGCTTCCGGTAGGATATATAGCAATCAATTTGCAGTCAACGATCTTTGACTTAAATGATTTTTTTTTTTTTTTTTTAGGTTTCTACTAATGTTTGAAAGGAAATTTTATTTCAAACTGAATTTTTGTAAAATAAAAAAATATTTTCTAAATTTTTAAATTAGTTATTTTTAATTTTTGATTGGTGGAAAGTGTCGATGTGACTAATTTCTCCTGCCTAGACGTGACATTTCAAAAAAATATAACTAGCACAGTCATATATAATTTATGACTGATAAACGCCGAAAGACTATAATAGGTAAAGGAAGATTCTGAAAACTATAACTATAACTTTAAAACTTAATTATAAACTTTACATGTAACCCTAACACCAAAACGCCAAAACAGTGAAAAAAACCCTAACTGTAACTATTTCTCTCCTGCGTCTGCCAAGGTTTCAGGTTAATTGTATTGAGTACGCCGTATCTAGAGAACTGGCATCCAACCCTCTCTATAAGCTATGGAAATGGCAACGAAATGATCAGAATCCATCTGGAAAGTTACAAGAAGTATTCCACCACAGATGTGGTAGCCGACTAGCATGATTGTTACGAATAATGACATCCGTCATGCATATACAGAAAATGCTGCCACGCATTACACAGAATCTCTATCGATGAGCACTATAAATGGTTGATAAATGGAACGCGTGGGCATTTATTTAGATGCCATGGTTTAATTATATTTAATCATTTAAACGTGGCAATTACATATGCTTACAATAATTTTTTAATGTGATTAGGTAAATGTTAAAAAGTAAACATGTTAACGGATGCCTTGATAAATGCAAGAAAGTGATGAACAATAAATCTAACCCATTGATTTTGGAAGATGACTAAGAATATGCCAGCATCTTCAATGCATAACCATCAAATTAGGGTTTAAGGTTAAATAAGGTTAAAAGATCATTAATTGTGCCCATTGTCAATAGGTGTACACCTTTCGGCTTAATTACAAAAAATTAAAAAATAAAAGAAAAAAACTTAAAATTTACACGTTGAAATCATATTTATTAATATGACCAAACCAGGTGGGCCGTGGGCAAGCTAGGTGGGCCGTTGTTAGGGACAATTAATACGTGCGATATGACTAATTTACATCTTATTATACCTGCCGATAGGCATGGTATATAGCTTTGAGTTAGGCTTGACTTTCTATTAATTCATGGTTGACCATAAAATATACACCCCTTTATCCAAAGTTTTAAAAAAAAATTATTTATTTTAAATTTTAAATCTCATTTATGTGATATCTTATTGGCAAAAAACTTTGAAGTCTTATTGCAGCCTTCACTTCCCCCAATGTAATTGTAATAAATATTTCTTGTTTTTTTATATATATTGTCAAAAGTTGGGGGCCCATCTTGTTAAATAAATAATCCTTTCTTTTTTGGCATGGATATGCATTTTTTTTTTGGTTGTTCTCATTTAATGAGTACCTTTTTCCTAAACACATTTAAATAAAATAAAATAATATTTTGTAGGTAGGATTCAAATGGATGACAATTGTACTTTTTCTTTCACAATTATTTGAGTGTTAAAGTTAAAATAAAATAATATAATATTTTGTACAATTCAAAGTTGATGGCATTTGTATTTTTTTTTTTTCACAATTTTTTTAAGGGTTAAACTTAAATATAAGTTTTATTTTTATATTACAAATGTTGAGTGTTAACCTTAAATATAAGTTTCAGCGTTTTACAATGTATAATCTAAATGTTTTATGAAATTGGGTTTTTTTAAGATCATTCAAAATAATGTGAAGGGATATTGGTTATTATACCTGCCGCTTGTGGTGGTATATATTATTGGATATGTTATTGATCATCTATTAGTTGGGGTTTGACCAAAATAGTTTTGAGCATTTTTAAAGGTATAACATTACAATTTGATTTTTTTAATTATTTTTAAACATTTTTCTAAATTGTGATTAGTTGTTCAAATGCATCTCTTATTGCAGCAGCTACGTAAGGATTTTCAACGATTGCGGAAGGATATTCAACGTCCTTTAATGAGATGACGCTTGCCTACCATATTCAACAAATGAATTTGTTATTCATCTTGACACATGCGGTGGATTCAATACAACTATTGTTTTATTTTATTATACCTGCATAGCGACAGGTATACGCTGCCATGCAACCTTGTTGTTGTAAGAACCTGATACAAATAAAAAAATAAAAGATACAAATACAAAATAAAAAAAAATCTATCTCACATGTAAATTGTAATCATGTTGCTTTGTGTACTACTGTGATGATGTGTACTACCTATCACGGATGAGAAAATAAAAAAAAATTAAAAGAATCTATTCCACACTACACTGTGTACATTGTTATCTTCAGATACTTGCTTCTGCCAAATTTCACATAATCTCATCCACTGTTAAATGCTCAATTACGTGGGTGTTTAATGTATTTTTGGTGGTATCGGGGAAAGAGCCAAGGATTCAGAGCGTGGAACCAGAGAATGTATCGAAAATGATAGGTTATTTGTTGGTGCAAGACCATGGAGATAGGAAAATGATTTGGTTGGCCTTTGGTCCAGATAGCTTGATCCAATCCATGGTGTCCAAGGCTTGCAAGTTGCTCGGTTCTCTACAATCTAGTTGTTGTCACCATACAATGTCCTTCCTTGTTTCTATGGAATTCATTAAAACTGTAATTGCTTCGTAGGACATAATGTCCTGTACAAGATGTGAGAATGCCCTACCAACATGAGAGAATATTTGGGTTTGTAACATTTGTATATCCACAATCTTGGCCAAAGAAAATCCACAATATGTTTTTGGTGTCGGTGTTCTTGTCAAGCTACAGAGAAAAAGAGAAAAAAGAAAGCATGGAGACACGTATAATTTAGATTCCAATATTTATTCTACATATATTCTCTTCATTTTGCATGGTATTAAAGTTCTTGCTAGAATATTGAAGATAGTTCATTTTGGTATTTTGAGCATTTATACATGATTGCTGTATGAATCTCCCCTTCCCATTTTCAAGTTTTCAAATTTTTGATGAAAATTAGGAAGCATAATGGGTTGCTTAATAATGGTTGAAAACACCTGCAAATTGCTTTAATTGAGACCATGAGTAGCCATTCAATTTTCCATGAGATATTGGCAAATAGATCCCAACACATTGTTAACGGATTACAGATATCTATTACATGCTCAAAAAAAAATTCAATGAATTAGAAAAAAATCCATTAAAAGCTTTTTAATTTTATATAATAAAACCCAATTTCTAAAAGAGCATTTAAATATATGCTTAAATAAAAAACAAAATAGGCTTAGGAGTAACACCACATAGTGCTAAATAGTAAATTACTAATTTCTAAAATTTTAATCATATTTTAATAAATTAAAGATTATTTATAATTATATTTTATAAAATTAAAATTGGAAGACTGTTAAATTAAGTCAGAAAGCATGGAACTAGAGATGATTTTAGGGGCTAAATTTCGCTCATGGGCTAATTTTCTATGGTTTTCCCAAAAAAAAAATTCGCTATTCTAAAAAAGATTCACCCAAATTCTATCAGATAAAATTATTTTACCTTAAAAATTCCCAAAATTTTATACAAACTATATAAAATCCTTGGAAATTTGAATTTTTTTACAAAAATATCGCCAAACATTTATAGTTGGCATATGAAGGATTAATAAAATTCACCAAGATTTCTACATTTTAAAATAAATTTCCATCCTTAAAATCATCCATGCATGGAACATTTGATTACCTCGTTCAAAATGAATATTCATCCAATTTCCAGAAAACAATTATTTTATTTGAAAATTCACCCAAGATTTAAAAATCACATGAAATACTAAATTTTAAATAAATATTACCATAATGTGGTAACTTTCAGGAAAAAAATTGAGTACTTGCCTTCCATGTTAATGAATCTTACTTGGAATTAATATATTTTTCAAGCCATTGCCATTCCACCATAAAAAAATTCAGAAACCCATCATCAAACTGTAAATTCTCTTCTTACCCTTTGTTCAACTCTTGGACCATAACTCTGGACCATGATTCAAGTGAATTGTAATGCTCAGAGTTCACACAAAACATGTAGAGTAAGTTTTCCATGAATAAGAAATTTAGCTCACCGTCTGCTGGAGTCCAGAGAGGTTGATAGCTTGGCAGCATTGTTCAAGGCCATGGAAAAGAGCAAACATTGTAACATCAAAGAGCAAACATTGTAACATCAAAGAGAGGATGGATTAGGAAATAACATTGCGGTGCAAGAAGTTGGTGAAGAGGAGGCGAGGCATCAATTCTGTGTCATCTTTCCTTGTACTTCAAGAAATATATAACTACAACACGTACACCCAACATTGTTTCCAGGTTAACCACTGCATGCATGAGAAGTGCATGAATTGAACAAGTGTTGTTCTCTTCTACATTAAATCTTACAACAAGTACACCCAACATTATTTCCAGGTTAACCACTGCATGAATTGAACAAGTGTTGTTCTCTTCTACACTAAATCTTACCTCGTTTTCTGCTCTCTACACTGAGTCTTGCCTCGTTTTCTACAAACCACTGTGGACATTCTATGTGAACATCGTCTAAAAGGTAGAGAGATGATTCTCTACTGGTTATTATTATTTTTTATTATAGGGATAATTAAAATAAATATTTTCTTATTATTAATATGGATTTTTTTACAGTTTGATTAAAAGAATGTGAAAAATTATTTTTTAAGTTTTATTATTTATAAAAACTTGATAAATATTAAATTGCGGTGTAAAATAAATATTTTTTTAAATTTTATTAATTACACAATTATTTGTTAAATAATATTTGTAAATATTTGTAAATAAATAATTTGGAATTATTATTATGTGTAAAAAGTCTATTTTAAATTGTTATTATGGATGAAGTTTTTAATTTAATGGTTTAAATATATTTATTAATTTGTATTTATAAATTCAATCAAATTATATAGAAAATTATTTTATTTAATCAAAATTTAATAGTATTTATGAATTCAATCAAATTATAAAGAAATAAATGTAATTAAATAAAATAAATTATAATTTAATTAAGTAAAAAAAATTATAAATTTAATTAATTTTAAATAGAGACATTCATAAATTCAATCAAATTAAAATTAAATAACATTCATAAACTAAATTAAATTGTATAAAGAAATTAATTCATTTTATTGACATTAACTAAATCATAAATTGTATATAAAGATTTGATTACATTTGATATAGATTCAGTTCTTTAATTTAATATAAAAGATAAATTGTATATGAAGATTTGAGTACATTTGATATAGATTCAATGAAGATTTGAGTACATTTGACAAAAGTCAAAAGATATAGATTCAATTTTTTAATTTTGGAAATGTCTTTGACATATTATGATTTTTTTTTCCAACTTTTCAATCAACTTTCAATTTTCTATAGTTAGTCTCTAATATTTAAATGGACAATAATTTTTACCAAATCAAGTGAAGAAGCATATAGATGAAAGCATCACGAGCTTTGTGTGATTCAAACTTTGAAACTCTATAAATATATGTAATGTAAATTTATGCACATGAGCTTCAAACTAAGTTTGTAGAAAGTTTTGGTATGTTTGTATTAAGTCTATTAAAAGCAAACCCTACACATTAAAGTGAAATATAAATGGATTATTTTTTAGGGTTTATAAACTTGGGATATATATATACTATTTATTTGCATTCATCATATTTACATTCATGAAAGACAAATGAAAAATAGTTTTAGGATTTATAAATTTTGGATATGTATTTTGGAAATAAAACATTGCAAATTTATATTGTTATTTTGCATTTTATTATGAGATATGTTAATTTGTTTATATGTGATTCATTATATTATTTATGACAACAAATTTTTAAAATAATCTTTTAAATAATCAACAAAATTTAAAAGTGACATTATTATCTTCCCATTATATATGTAAAATTAAAATCACATTAATTTTTTATTTAACAACTATCCAAATTTTAAAGCTTAATATAATGCCAATCTTATATATGACTATTAAAATTGTTCTTTATTTTTATTTTAATATAAAAACGTTATTTAGCTAATCATATAACATTTTTATTTTTATTCTCTAAATTAAATTGATTAAATTTCAACTTCAAATTTTAATATAAAAACATTATTATTATTTATATAATTATAAATATATTTTATTATTATTGTAATTGTTTAAGTTAAAATTAATTAATTGATATTAGATAGGTTTGAGAGTCTCTTGATTAGAAATTTAGAAAAGATTGAGTATTAGAGTCTCTATGGATAAGAATAATATGCCAAAACTTCAATTTACACTTATGACTTTGTCAATAGTTATTAACACTTAGATTTTTCCAAATCTATTTTAATTTTTTTTTTTTTTGGTTTTAGGTTATAAATAATTTTTTGTTTTGTTTTTAGACTTTCATAATTGCTTTCGATTTTTGTTTTTTATTGCATATAGTTACTATATTGAAACATTTTTAAGAAGTAGGTATAAGCATCTTTGCTGCTAATTTCACTTGTTATTAATATTTTTTTTGCAATCTAATTGTACCCCATTTGTACTTGGCGAAGTGGATTTCTATTTTTCTATTTACTATCATTTCCCCTCTTACCTTTCTCAATTTAGGGCTTGAGTTCTAATCCTATGTGATAAGTATGCATTCATAAAGTAAAACTTAGTTTGTGTGTGGAATAAATCTTAAGTATACATTCATAAAGTAAATCTTAAATCTTAGTTTGTGTGTGGAATAAATCTTAGTTTGTATAATTAAATATTTTTTCAAATCCAATAAAAACATAATCATTAATTTTCTTGAGTGAGATGATGAAAGTTCAAATAATATTTTATTATTTTCAAATAATACTTTATTTTTTTTAGAAATATATATATAACTCTTTCCATTATTTCAAATATATATATATATATATATATATATATATAACTCTTTCCATTATTTAAAATAAAAGAGATAAAATATAAAATCCTTTAAAGAATGCCATAAAATCTTTCCACCCCTTTATAAAGAAAAGAACATGGCATCATAAAATCTAGGAAACCTTCACAAAACATACAATTGAAAAGTAAAACAACATAAGCTCATATAGGAATCAACATTGGAGGGAGAACATCCTCAACCCCATCGCATGCCTGCTTTCATAGTTGGCATGGTTCATGATCATGTCCCTCGTAAATGTGATGAAAGTGTCACTACTACTATACAAGGTTGTAGCATCAATGATTTATGTTGCTATAACGTGCACTCAAACCCTTTGTTGAGTTTTTTTGGGTGGCACATGTCAAGTTTTTGTGTCATTATAGAGTTGTATTTATGAAACTCAAAATTTAAAAAAACACTATTTTTTTTTGTTTGCATCTCCATGCATTGTGCTTGCATCACTTGAATCATTTGCATTGTTTGTGCATAGTGTTGCATTGTGCTTGCATCATTCATGCATCACTTGAATCATTTGCATCGTTTGTGCATAATGTTGCTTCAAGACATCATCACCTACGTAGACATAGAGTGCCATATTAACATTGTAATGGGTCTCCAATCAAATATTTATGTTTTATGAAATAATTATCATATTTTCACACAATTATGGCACCATTCTTCGAAGGAGTTTAATTCATTATTAAGAAGTGTGATTTGCAAAACCTAATATGAAGAATCATAAGGTAATTATGAAGAGAATGATAAAACTCGTTGTGAAGAATTATAAAGCAAGCATGAAGAGAACAATATAGAGCAAGAGGTTGTAAACATATATTTATTTATTTACAACATAGTTTTGATCATCCATTCCACTTGAATGGAATGTATATATTATAGTTGGTGATAATACATCCATGTCTATGGAAATATGTTGTCCTACTACTCCATGGAACAAAATTGTAGTTGAGTAAATACGAAAGCATACATCCTCCTTGAAACACTCTCTTCTATTTCAAGTTCAAGTTAATACACTACACTGAAGAAGAAAATAAACCACTTTTCAAGTTGTTTCCAAGTACCTAGTGTCGTGGTATACCACCTATCCTAGAGTCATGTTGGGCTCTTCGTTTTGTTGGTTAGAAGTTGCACACAACATATTACAACTTCATTTTGGAGAATGGAAGTTGCGCAAGTTGTTGAGAAGCTAGACAACACAAGAGAGGAAGAAATTGAAAACGGTTAAAGGGACAACGTGACATCAACAAGAAGATCAATAAAAGAAAGAACTTTCGAGTTTTTAACCAGCAAGATCGGATTATATATAGGAGACCGATGTGATTGTAATAGGCTAATGCTAATGATAATAATGAGTAATCTTAGGCTAATAGTGAAAGGCTGATGAGAGGGTTGTAATGTCATTATTTCCTAGCATGTTAGTTTTGAGCTATTACTATTCCTGTTGTAACTATTGTTAGTGTGACGAGAGTCATAGATGTAATGGGCCAATACTATAGTATAGTAGAATATGGAGATCTAGGTGAGAACCAGACAAACATTGTCAATATAAACAGAGGCCTAAATTTTGAATTTACATCTTGTGTATTCAATCTTAATGCATGAATGGAATGTTGTTTTTTGTTACCTTTATGTATGATGTACCTAAATGCTTCTTTATGAATGGAAACACAACTCTGTTTCTTTATTTCCCAATTAGAAATTCTTTAGGATTGTTACAGGTTTAGTCTATTATGGGCAAGATTACAGTGAGCCTTGATACCTTAGAGGTATGTATAAGTATTTTCCTTACCCTTCCCTCTCTTCCATGTCTCAATTGCACTTTGGGTGAGACTTCTTCCCTCCCAGGAAGATGAAAATGCCATCACTCTAGACTACTTCAGTGCCTTTTGTTGGGAACCTAAGAAGGACCCCGGTCTGAACAATTTTGCGCCAACAAAATGGTTCTGTTGCTGGGACCTACGCTTTAAAAGGGAACCTGTGAGGAGAATGCTTCCACAGATCTATAGATCTGAGATTCGGAAACGGTGGGAAAGAAATTGTGATGCCTTTATATGGAAGGAAGCAGAGTTGCGAGGAAAAAATGAGAGGAATACAAGAGATTCCTTCTTTTACTCAGAAAGATCGAGCAACCAATATGAGATATTCTGGGTTAAATTTCCAGAAGAACTATTCCATTGGATATATAGGTTCCAAGAAGCTCCAAAATTCCAAGAACACGTCAAGAAGACCTATACTTGGGATACAAAGAAGATCACAACACTTCACCAGCTGGATCACCAGATCATGCAAGCAGTCAATTTCTCGGTTCGTACGACTCTAGAGGGATACATCGTCGAATTTGCAGCCGAGAATCACCAATCTTTTTCATGCGCGGAAGAAATTTTCAAGAAAGGTGTGCGTTACAGATTGTTGAGGGAAATTCCCCTATGGATAAAAGTGTTCTTGATGGAGGAGGGGATGATAACTATTCCCTCAACCGAGATGGCATCCTAAACACCTACGCTTGGGGTAGGGTGATTTTGGGGTAGGATCATGACCTGAGAAAGGGGAAAGGTTCTTTGACAGATGGGGGAAGATCAAGAAATGAACGCAAGAAATGAGTGAGCCTTAAGGAGATCTTCCATTGTTGAGAAGTGGTGGCATGAGAAAGTAAAGAAAGCAGTGAAGTAGTCCGACGTGTTGAGGAAAGAAATGGATCAAGATGAACATACAGAGGAAGGAAGGGAGAGTTGAGGAAGGTGAGAAGACAAGAAATACTGGCCAGTCTAAGATTGCAGCAGAGAGAAGCGCAGAGAGAAAGGAGTCCCCAGATGGGTGGATGAGAAGAAGAATGCGGAGAAGCAAGGGAGGACGAAGGTCTGGACCTTGCGGGAGATCAAGAAGATTCAGCCCCGACAACAGGAAAAATCGAGAACTACGTAGAGAAGGTTGCTCCAGAGGAAGAGAACGAGACCCCCCAGATCAAAGAAACCCACCCAGAATTCAGTGGAACCAGCCCCAAATCACCCATCCCCCAGGTGTCCTCTATACTTGTGGTAAATTCCACACCACCTACTTATGCTATTTCTATTCCTTCGCAACGAGTTAGTCAGAATCAGTCTATAAGTGTAAACACTGGGAGCACATTGGGATCCCCAGGTGTATCGCAACTAGGACCATTAGGTTTTATTTTAATAGGAACAATGAGACCCACAATGGCTCGACATATGGGAGGATCGATCGCCTAATACCCAAAATTTTGGGGTAAAGAAGATGAAGGTGTACAACAACATTGGTTTTTGTGTGAAGCCATCTGGAGGTCCATAGGGACTCTCGATGCAAATAGGTTAGTGGAGTTTCAGACTACCTTGAGGGGCCATGCTCTCAAATGGTATATGAAGGTTATTGAACCTGGGATGCAAGGACAAGCGTTCACCCTTGGCCAAGTTTGTTTGAAATTCATTGCCGAATTTAAACTACCTCAGTCAGAGCAACAAGCTCTCTCTGAGTTGTGGGAGATTCAACAAAGGGAAGGAAAATCTGCTTGGGAGTACAACCAAAAGTTCAAGGATGCTATTGGGAGGCTAGTGCATCCAATTCCCGAAGATCACTATAGGGAATGGTATATTCAAGGATTAATCCCTCTGACAAGAATTCCTTTAACACAACAACGTATATCCATGTTAACAGAAGCCTTGGAGCAATCGATGAAGATCGAAGCCATGGTAGGTTATCCAGACAATCTGAGAATGACCAAACCCCCAGTAGATGCAAATTTGTCGCAACTTCAGGGACAAATATCAACGCTAACGAAAAATATTCAAGAATGAATCACACAAATACTAGGACGCCCTCACATTTGGTGCACATGATACAACATAGATGGGAATATGGCAAATGAATGTCCGCGCATGAGGGGAATGGGACCTCTTCAAAACCCGATGTGGCCTTTAGGACCTACATGAGGATTTGTTCAAGTTTCTGGGACTCCACCATTCCATACACTAGGGCTGTATAATACCTTCCCAAGTGCTCCAACCCCTCAGACAACAGAGTATTGTGATATTTTTCGGACACAGGGACATGCACCGAGGCAGTGTCCTATTATGCATAAGTACACAACTGTGCCCAATACAATACACTGTGAGTTTTTCGCATCTACGACACATGCCACAAATCAATGTAGAGAACTGGACGTAATTGCTGATAGATTAGACCGGACATCATTTAGAGTAAATGAAACCCCCCAGGGACCTGGAAGAGGCCAGGGAGGAGGGGCTGGTGTTGGATTCAGAGGAGGGAGAAATGGAGGAAGAGGTTCGAGCTGATTCTACAACTACAACGAACAAGTTCATTTGGCCAGAGACTTCCCTCACCCAAGACAACCATGGTGCTCGCATTGCAAAAATAATGGGCACGCAACTTAAGACTGCCCATGACTGATCGCAAAGTGGGAGGATTGAGTTTGTCAACGCAGAGATAATATCATAAGCTCAGAATTAAAAAGGGGAATCAAGGGACAACTACCAAAGATTAACATCATCACTCGTGGAGGATCAAAGACTGGGGCAGACGTAGACAGTCAACCCAAGATTTAGAAATCTATTCCCAAAGATGACATGTATGATCTTATGAAACAAAATTTGTTTTTCAAAAATGCAATAGAGATATTTAAGAGTGTCCCCATTCCAGAAGTGATAGACAATCTTCCTAGAGCCACCCGTCAACCTAACCCTGCGCAAGCCCCTACCTCACCACCAACACCCAATAATTCTGCAATTCTAAGAAAACACCCCGAGCAGTGTCAAAGTGTAATCAATCTTTGGTTTTAGTTATTCTTTGATATCATAGGGGGCGACCAACTTACTGAGAAGTTGCGCAACACCCTGTATTTGATACCGGGGAAAGAGGAAACCCCAAAAGACATAGTAAGGACTAACCTCCCTCAGAAGAATACCCAAAGAATACAAAGAAGAAAGGTGGGAACTAGAAAATAATTTAGGTTAGAAGCCTAGCTAGATGAGTTTCAAATCAAGGATGTCATGCTAGACTTGGGATCATATGTTAACATCCTACCCAAAAATTCATGGGAAGATTTGGGAAAACCTCAGTTAGTATATTCCCCCATCCAGCTGAGAATGGAAAATAAGTACTGCATCTTCCTAGTTGGAAGGTTGGAAAATGTGGAAATAAATGTTGCGGGAAGTAATACCACAACTGATTTTGAGGTGATTGAAATCATGGGAGATAAGGATCCCTACCCCACTCTACTCGGGATTGATTGGACATATGACAATTATGCTATCATTGATCTAAAGAGGGACACCATGATGTTTGAACCAAATGACACAAAAGTAGTTCAACCCTTAGATCCTTATCTGGGGCCTAGATATATTGAACCAGTGGACCATAATATGGATTCAGAGGCCCTTGACCAATTATACACCATCACACCAGGCACGAGACCAGATTACATCAATCCTAAGACAAACGGATCAATGAGTTGGAGAAGCATACAATCTGTTGATGAGGATTCAGAAGCAATGTTTGACAGTTGGCAACAAGGTTCATATGAGCGATTCTCAAGGCGATGCGCAATGATCAGAGCAATAAGATGGATTGGAACCGAGGTGAGAGAACCCCCTACATACATTGGGACCTCAGAGGTACACAATTTTCTCCCCAGCATAGAAGAAAAGATAACGTAGGAACAAAGGATCTTTGTTCTTGACTTAGCCTTGTAGGATACCCGCACTAGATGGTCAACCACCCATAAAACCTCAATTATAGAGTGGGGGGATGCAAAAAAAGCCATCCAATTTTGATTCCATGGGAGGGATCGACTGAAAGAAGAAATAAAGGTAGATTTCCAAGATGTGCAACTGTTCGATGGATGATCTGACCCTCAGATGCATATTGAACATTGCTTAAAGCAGTGGAGAGTTGTGGAGGTACCCTCTCGTCTATGGGTCCAGGTATTTTTCCATTCATTATGGCCTATCCCAAGGGCTTGATATATACATGAGGAGACTGGAAGACAAACAAACTGTTGACAGATCTTACAAGAACAATTTTGCAAGGATTTATCCTTTATAAGTAAGTATCCCGAGCTCAACACTATCCTTCAAAGAATCAGGGAAATGATTTTTACTGACATTTGTAAAAAGAGATCAAGTCCAGTAGTATGTGATGACCATGTTCACTTGCTTCAGTCTAGTATGAGTCTTGAAATTGATAAGATATCTGTACCTTGCTATAAAGTTGAGAGAGACCTAGAAAACCCTAATAGTTTAGAAGAGATTAGAAACTTAGACATTAAAGAAACCGAAGGTAGTAGAGAGATTCATGATACCAAACCTAATCACACATGTAGCTCCTATAATCACCCACTGAAGTCGCAGAAAGTCAATATAAGGAGCGTAGAGAATCCTAAGATAGCTTCTATAGGAGACCATTGGGATGAGCAAGCTATGGATGAAGTGCATAGTCTGTTGCGGGAGTATGAGGACTTGTTTTCGAAAATGTTATCGGAACTAAAAGGCATAAAAAGAGCCATGGGAGAAATGGAAATAGAGTTGAAACCCGACTCCAGACCAGTGAAGCATAGACCATACCATCTCAACCATATAATAAAAGAAAAGGTTAAGAAAGAAGTGGACAAGATTCTTGCGTTTGGACTTATTTTCTCTATTGAAGAAGAAGAATGGATTAGCCCTATAGTTATCCAGAGTAAGAAAGGAACATAAGACATTCGAGTCTGTGTGGATTACAAGAGTCCGAATTCTACGTGTGTGCATGATCCGTTCCCCACACCTTTCAGTGACAAGGTATTAGATCAAGTTGTGGGAAAAATTCCTATGCATTTGCAGACGAATTCTCAAGATATCATCAAGTCATAATCATAGAGGAAGACAAGAAGAATACTACATTTATAACCAAATGGGGATCATTCACATACAATGTAATGCCCTTTGGTTTGAAGAATGCCCCTGCAATTTTCTCTTGAATTGTGATAACAATGTTTCGAGAATTCATCCATAAGTTTTTAGAAGTCTATATGGATGATTGGACGGTGTACATCCTGTTAAAAGATCATGTCAACCTACTCTGGTTAATGTTTGATAGATGTCATGAAATGCATATATCTCTAAATCTAAGAAAGTGTATTTTCTATGTACCACATGGCAATATTCTAGGCCATATTGTATGCAGCGAAGGAGTCATGGTAGACCCAACTAAAGTTGTGGTCATTCTGAACATGCGCCAACTATAAGTGCCAAATTGTTGCGCTCCACACTGGGACATACACGATATTACCGCAGGTTCATCAGAAGATATGAAACTATTACAACACCCCTTGAGAAATTACCGATGAAGTATGAATTGTTCCGATGGACGCCTAAGTGTGACAAGGCATTTGTAATTCTCAAAGAGAAACTTAGTAGTGCATCGATCTTGATATTTCCAAATTGGGAAATTGAATTCCATGTACATGTGGATGCATCAGGCATCACCCTGGGAGCCATTTTAGCGCAACCAGGGGAAGGAAATATGGACCACCCTATTTACTTTGCCAACATAAAACTATCTCAAGCTGAGCACAACTACACAACCACTGAAAGGGAAGGTTTGGATATGATTTATGTATTACAAAAGTTTAGACACTACTTATTAGGCTCTCATTTCAAGTTTTTCATTGACCATTCTACATTGAAGTACCTAGTCAATAAACTAGTATTGGAGGGAAGAATTTGCAGATGGCTATTGTTGTTTCAAGAATTTTTGGTTGAAGTGATTGTCAAACTAGGAAGATGCAATGTACGTCCAGATCACCTTTACAGCTTGGAGTCAGGGGAAAGTGGCAGAACAGTGGATGATTAGCTCCCAGATGCAGACCTGTTCCAGATTGAGGCCATTCCAGAGTATCTTGAAGACATTACTGTTTTCATCAGTACATGAACCTGCCCATAAACGTACTTCGCAACCCAAAAACGACATATGGTAGTTCGTGCAACAGATTATCAATTAATTGCCGGGAAACTTTACAAATTGGGACTCGACAACATCCTTAGGAGATGTGTCATGAACCATGAAAGGAAGGATATCTTGTGGGAATGCCACAATGGAGTTGCGGGAGGACATGTTGTAGGTAAGGCCACTACACAAAAGGTACTTCATGCTGAGTTATGGTGGGCCACATTATTTAAAGATGCTAAGGAATATGCTAGATCGTGTGACACTTGCCAAAGAGTAGGAAAGTTGTCTCGTAGAGGTGAATTACCCCTTCATCCAATTAGAGCAGTTCAAGCATTTGAGAAGTGGGTTGTTGATTTTATTGGACCGATCAACCCCTCGACTAAGCACTCAGAGGCCACATACATCATTACTGCAACTGATTACCTTACAAAATGGGCCGAAGTAGAGACAGTCCAAGATTGTTCTACATACACAACTACTAGATTTATCTTCGAGAATGTTATCACTAGGTTTGGATGTCCTAGAAGTCTAACCAATAATCAAGGTACTCATTTTATCAACAGTACAATTGCAATGTTAACGACTGAGTTTCTTATACAACATCATAAGAGCAACCCTTACCATCCACAAGCTAATGGTATGGTATAGGCCTTCAATAAAATTATGGAAAGAGGAATCACAAAAGTATGTTGCACAAACCAAGAGGATTGGGATGTTAGAGTTCCAGTAGTCTTATGGGCTTACAACACAACCACAAAGAAGTTACACAGATACACCCCATTTCAGTTGGTCTATGGAAAAGAAGCGGTTGTACCTGCATAATTTATCACCCCTAGTCTTTAAATAGCACATGCTACACACATGACAGAGGATGAATCAGTTGTGCAAATGATTGCATACTTGCAAGAACTGGAGGACGCAATATTTTTAGCGGATTTTCATCAGACAGTTGAGAAGGCCAGACATAAATCTTGTCATGATAGGCATATTAAGTCCAATAGATTCACGCAAGGGGATAAGGTGCTCCTATATGACAATCGATATCAGAAACATCCATGCAAGTTGCGCATGCATTGGTTGGGTCCATTGATAGTTGCATAAATATGACACTCTGGTGCAGTCAAGTTCACACAACTAGATGGTATACTTCAGCCAAGATGGGTGAATGATGCCCACTTGAAACCCTACATTTCTCATGCTTGAGTCAAAGCAAGGTTGCTCTAGTCCAAAGGAGCATGTACAATAATTATATTTAATTTCTTATAATTTCTTTAATTCAGTTAATAAATGTCAGAGTGTGCATTTAATGCACCATGACATATATTCTATTTAATTCTAAGCATTGCTTTTGCACAAAAATTCTTACTCAGCCGCACAAGATCGGAAGAGCCACCATTACATTAAATGAAGTCATTTAATATGATGGGGACCCCCTTTGTGGTAAGAGGGAGGGAGAATCCGAAGCTCGATCACAACCCATGTGCTACATGTACCCAACCTTGTCATACACTTTATGACAACCACCATAATCCGTCAAACTTTTCATTAAGCCATAAATGCATGATGTGCATAGATGCCATCGATATCCCCTCTATGCTTCTCAATCGTTAAAAGGATAAGCGCCTCAACTCAACCACATCCCTGTTAGTCCGTTCATTAAACACCAAGATCAGTTGATAGATCCTACCCTGTTATCCGTCTCGTCAGACACCTAAGCCTAAAATCACGTTTATGGCCTAATCATGAGTGTGTTTATGTGCACTTACAAAAATTCTCCAAGTTATCCAGTTATAAGACTTCGTCAATCCATGAGAAACATCACCATTTGCTGTTAGCTCGATTTTGATTTTTCTGCAATTGCGCATACCCTAAGAGCTTTTTGTTCCCCTATTACAAAGATGACCCCAAATTACCCAACAAGTCAACAATTCAGAGCTACCACGCTGAGAGAAATAGGAGGCCGGAGTTCATCTCCCAAATACGAAATCCCAGATGAACCATATGATCCTCACATTGAGATCTTCGGGGATGTCAAAGGAAAGACAGAGCAAGTAAAGCTCTTGGAAATGGATTTGGTAGACCAAGTGTTGTTCCCACAGATGAACATCAACTTGTTCTAGGACTTGTATCTGGATGCCATCGGAGGCATGCAATTTGTCCCCAAGCCTAAATTTATCAACCTATTCAACTCTACAATCATGAACCTCAGAGACTTATGGGTCTTCGGGATGATTGGCGAGGTTGCACGCTGCACACAATTCCTAATTAGCCGAGTACATGACATAAGTCTATGGATCGATCGAATGTATCCGATTCATGTAGATGACATCCACCAACTCACTGGATTATCTCTCGAGGGTGAGGATGTCACCAAAGGATTCCAAGGCCCGAGAAAGAACGGGGAAAAAAAAGGGTGAGGTTATCTTGTATGAGAAGTTCCACACACAGAGAGGTGGCCAAACAACAATGATTGACCCAATTATCCTAGAAACGGTTTAGACGACCTGCTACATAATCACAAGCAAGGTCATGCGGTCCTATTACAAAGGTGAATGCACCCTTGATGCACTCTTTGTAGCTGATTTTTGCGCAAACGGGGCTGTATTCAACTCGTGCAGCTATGTGTTAGAAGAACTCCTGATAGCGTGTGAGGAAGCTCAGGAGAAAGGAGGAACCTTTACATATGGGTACTTGTTAATAGCATTCTCCATGTGGAAATGGAAGCCACCCATGGGGAGAAATTTGGCATTAGCGGACAAAGGTCGCCTTGCCAAAATGTTTGAACCTTAGCATTCGAGGGTGGATCAGGAGAACCAAGAATTCAACAATGTCTCTTTCTCAAAGTGGTACAACCTACTGATTGACAGAAATCAACGATGGCGCATACCACAAGAGTTGATAAACCTAAACACCCAGAACATCTCCTTTGGATTGAACCACCACAACACTCTCGTATGGACGAGGCATATGAAGGCAACATACTTCCACTCGAGGTTTCTCCCCTTCTACCTGGATGAGGAAACCTTTGACAAAGAAGTCATGTCATGGACTGGAGTCAAGCGCAATCCACACAATTCTGGAATGCACTACCTCTTACCCGCAGAGCTCTTGAAGAAAAAGGGGCAGGAAGAAGGAGTAGGGCCAAGATCTGGCCTAGCTGAAGAAGAAAAATGTCCCGATGCCGAAGGACTTAGAGGACAAAGAGGATACACAACCTCCGGAAAGTAAGAAGAGGACGATGCTGATGTTCCAACAACTTTTGAACCAAGCTGTGCTCTCAGGAAAAGATGTCAATGACATCCTCGCTGTTTCTTTCATAAGAAATAAACTAGTTAAGAAACCTAGGACATGTCTCTCCTCGATGAAGATTCTGAATCCTCAACCAATTTCCTCGACCATACCTCGTATTCGAGCAACCCAAACAATGATCGACATCTAGGATGATCCCGAACCAGATACCACTACATCCACAACCATAATCACTGAGCAACCCCCGTCTCCTCCACAACCCCCATCACCACTGCAAGACACGACCATGCAACCCCAAACTACTTCGCCCGAGCCCATGCAGTTGGATCCCCCCAACCTACCCGATCATGTACAAGAACTCATTGGTCTGACCCATGAGGTCTTGAGTCAGTCAGTCGTTCAATTTTTACCTATTCAGGACACTCCACCTTCAATGGAGAGTCAAATTATTCCACTACCGCAAGTCCCAAGCACTCAACGCCCTCT
This sequence comes from Picea engelmannii, assembly GCA_009831015.1. NCBI lineage: Eukaryota > Viridiplantae > Streptophyta > Pinopsida > Pinales > Pinaceae > Picea > Picea engelmannii. The sequence goes on from ML804461.1 coordinate 52,552, forward strand.
CTGAACAATCAATGTTGAGATTTCCATCCATAGAAGCGAAACCATAGAAACTGTGTTACAGAAAGAGGCAGAAGCACATGAGGTTTAGGAGGAACCTGAAACTACATCGGGGTAGAGTACAACATATTTTCAAGAGAAATTGGAACCAATCTTTCAGAACCCACAACTATGTGCGGAACTGTTGCAGTTCTGCCTAGCCAAGACAAAAAAATTTCCTCAAGTCCTAGCAGAATTGAAGGCATGACTTGCACACCAATTGCAAATTCCATCCCCAGGAGAAGAAGAGGTGGAGACACATTCTACACAATCGATGTCCAGTGGACTACCACAACAAGTTCGAGTACCCATGGATGCCACTCCTTCATCCGACAAGCTCACACAACTACCAACAACCTAGCTGGCAGGAATAATCAGAGCCTCAATTGAACAATTGGAGTAGAGGATCCAATAGGATGAAAGAGAAGCTTAATTTTGGAAACATGAAGGAATCATTGTGCAAGCACAACGGAAACAATAGGAACACTCCAAGATCTAGGCATAACCGAAGGTGGAGAAAGTCAAAGAAAAAATTTCAGAGACTTGGACGACGGTGTAATGTTCATGACTTGGCTAGTCTAGGAAACACTGCTAATGTGTGTGTAGGATCAAAGGTTTATAGAATATAAATGATCATACAAATAATAAACGCGACAAAGGACTGCAAATTTTTTATTATGATATCTCTGTGGATTACAAAATAGCCGAATGTGGATGAATAAACTGACAATACTCGACTAGTTCAACAAACAAAGGATCTTAGCCGGAATACAAATAAACAACTATGGCTGAATTAAATAAAAACACTCAGCTAGATCAAAAGACAAAAGGATCTTAGCCGGAATACAAATAAGCAACTCAAAGATAATACCCAGAATATGGGAGCACTACGGAATCAATGAAGAATGATGGAAGACCTAGATGATATTCTTGGTGACTAGGGTATGTCTTTCAACATCGAAATCAACCAACTGGTGTCTTCCTCCTGGAATACACTGAACTATCTCTCCTGAGATGCGCCTCTTCTCCTCAATGACAAGTCATAATCTGCATAATCATGAATTAGATCACTGACCCTTCCTTTATAGCTTTCCAAAACCCTAAATCATGCTGAAACCCTAATTAACTGTTGACTTCCAAAACCCTAAATCATGCTGAAACCCTAATTAACTGTTGACTTCCAAAACCCTAAATCACTGCTGAAACCCTAATTCATTGTTGACTTCTATTTTTAGCTCATAATGACTTAAAAGCGCTTTTAACCCTTTTTAGCTCAATGTCACTTTCCGAATATAACACCTGTCACTGGAGTGACCTCTAGTAACCCTGTTTACCCCTCTTTGGCCCTGGCTATAGTCTAATGGGGTGGTTTAGACCATTAAGCCTCCTCTCTGGAGCTCCTATTTGGAAAGGGACATTACAGTCCTCCCTTCTCGAAATTGCTTGTCCTCAAGCAATACCAGTCTAGGGTGCTGCAACACCTGCCCGCTATCCCAAGTAGCGTCCTCTACTGGAAGCCCTCTCCATCTGATCAAACACTCTCTGATGACCTTGCTCCTCAGTTTTCGTTCCTAAAACTCCAAAACCTCCTCTGGAACTAACTCCAACTGTCCCTCCTCATCCAATGAGGGAAGATCCTCTTATGCGCTGATGAATTGTCCCACTACCTTTTTGAGGCAAGACACGTGGAACACGTTATGAATCTTGCTCCCCTCTGGAAGCTCTAGATCCTAAGCAACCTTGCCTACTTTGCGCATGATCCTGTATAGACCATAAAATATGGGCTTGAGCTTCTCGGCCCCACTCTTCTTTAGAGATGGCTGTCTGTAGGGTTGGAGTCTCAAGAAAACCAAATCTCCAACCGCAAAGTTGCGCTCTATCCTGTGCCTGTCCGCACTTATCTTCTGTCGGTTTTGTGCCTTCTACAGGTTCTCTTTCAAAAACTTGAGAATCTCCTAACTCTCTATGATCCAATCCTTGGCCTTGAGAGCTCTGCTCTCCCCAAAGACCAAGTCTACCAAAGTGGGAGCATCATATTCGTATAATGCTCGGAAGGGTGTCATACCAATGGACATGTGGAAGGTGGTGTTGTAGCAATGTTCTCCTAAATGTAACCACTTTACCCACGTTCTATACTGTCCTCCTACATAGTTCCTGGAATACCCTTCAACCCACTTGTTGACAATTTTGGTCTGCCCATCTGTCTGAGGGTGATAGCTGGTGCTAGGTGTCAACTCTGTCCCCACCAACCGAAACAACTCTCTCTAAAATGTCCCCATGAACCGATTGTTCCTGTCACTGACGATGTTCTTCGACAACCCATGAAGTCTGAAGACCTCCATGAAGAAAAGCTCGGCTACCTGAACTGCACTGTACTCTGTTGGTATGGCGTAGAAGTGAGAAAAATTGGTCAATCTATCGACCACTACATAGATACAGTCCTTACCCTGGACCTTGGGTTGACCTGTGATGAAGTCCATAGATATACTCTCCCATTTCTACTCTGAAATGGGGAGTGGATGAAGTAGCCCCGCTGGAAGAGCATGCTCTGACTTGTTCTGCTAGAAAGTCACACACTCACTGACATGTCTCATAACGTCCTGATTGAGGCCCTTCCATGAGAACCTCTCTCTGATCTGTCTGTAGGTTTTGAAGAAACCCTGATGGCCTGCTAGAGGTGAATCATGAACTACAGTGAGGATCTTCTTCTTAAGCCCTGAATCTGGCACCAAGTAGAATCTATCCTTGTAAATTATGACATCGTCAATGACCCTATACCAGTCATCCTGTATCTGCCCATTCATCACCTCACAAGCGAACTTGTTCTTGGAATATTCCACTAACAAGTGGGATTTCCAATATGCTGAAATCTCCATCAAAGAACATGCCACAGGTCTCCTCGATAGTGCATCGGCCACAATGTTCTTCTTCCCCTTGACATACTCTATGTCAAAGTCAAATGCCTGTACCTTCATCACCCATTTTTGTTGGCGCTCACTGAGGCCCTTCTACTTAAGGAAATACTTTAAACTATTGTGATCGGTCTTGACCACGAATTTGCTGCCCACCAAATATTCTTTGAACTTGGTCAAGGCATGCATGATTGCCAACATTTCCTTGTCATAAATGGAGTACAACCTCTCAGGTTGACTAAGATTTCAGCTCTCGAATACAATGGGGTGTTCTGCCTGCATCAAAACTGCACCAATCCCTTCGTCGGATGCATCACACTCTGGTACAAATGGCAAGGTGAAGTCTGGTAGTGCCAACACTATACAAGTGCCCATGACTTCCTTCATGTGATCAAAGGCTTCCTATGATTTCTCGATCCATATGAAGGTCCCATGCTTGGTAATATCTGTCAGCAGTGCTCCAAGCTGGGAAAAACCCCGGACAAACTGCCTGTAATAACTGCACAACCCGAAGAAGCTCCTTAATTCTATCACATTCTTGGGCGTCGACCAATCTAGAATGGCCTTGATCTTCTCTTGGTGCACCTATAACCCATGTGCACTAATTATGTGGCCTAAGTAAAGCAACTCTGTCATACCAAACTCGCACTTGGACTCTTTGGCATATAATGACTGTGCCTCCATGATGCTCAATACCTCATCCAGGTGCCTTATATGCTCTTGCCATGACCAGCTATAGATCAAGATGTCGTCGAAGAAAACCAAGACTGATTTCATTAACTGATCCCTGAATATATGGTTCATGCAAGACTGGAATGTAGCGGGTGCATTTTTTAGCCCAAATGGCATAACCAACAACTCGAAGTTTCCAAAATGACATTGAAATGCCGTCTTCTCTATGTCCTGCTCTCGAATGCTGATCTGATGATATCCAGAGCGTAGATCAATTTTTGAGAAGAAAACTGCCACATGCAGTTCATCCATCAACTCGTCAATGCGTGGGATAGGGTACCGGTTCTTGGTGGTTTTCTTGTTCAAGGCTCGATAATCAATGGACATCCTCATGGTGCAATCCTTCTTTAGAACTAAGACAACTAAAGAATCAAATGGGCTGCTGCTCGGTCTTATGTGTCCCATCGCCAACAATTCCTTGATTGCCTTCTCTATCTCATCATTTAACCTCCTAGGATGACGATAGGGGTGGGTGATCATAGGTTTGGCCCCCTCCTCCAACTCAATGGTGTGTTCAAACCCCCTGTCAGGTGGTCTCCCTGGTGGAATTGCCTCAAAGACCTGCTGATGTTGTCCCAATAAATTCTTGATCTCTGTATGGTATTGTTGTCAACCTTCTGAATCCTTCTAAGTAGTGATCAAGCATTCTGTGGCATATGGTACCTCCCCATGTCTGAATATCCTCTCCATCCTCTTGGCTGAAACTATCCTAGGTGCTCCTATTGGCATACCTCTTAGAACAACCTTATTCCCATCCTGATCTCTGAATCCCATTTCCAAGGTATGGTAGTTGGTAGTGATTTTTCCCAAGGTAATCATCCACTGAACTCCTAACACCACATCTGTGTCCGATAGGTCAACCACATAAAATGTGTCTCTCACTGTGTAGTTGCCTAACTTCAGCTCTTAGTTTGGAACTTTGTCTAGACACTCCACTGTGTGGCCATCTTCTACTGCAACATCAAACCCCTCAAACTCCTCTGTCTGAAGTGCTCGCCTCAATAGTAGTGAAGCGTCGATGAAGTTGTGGGTGGCCCCACCATCTATCAGGGTGATTACCTGTTGCCCCTGAATAATCCCTCTGATACCGAGGGTATCATACTTGGGAACACCAGAAAGGGTCGCTATGACTCCTCCCTTTGTTGGTTTCCTCCTATTAGCCTGCTCTGGCGGTTGTGGGACTATTGGAGGATGGGCTCCTGCTGGTGTCGGTGGTCTACGGGGAGGCTACTCCTCTATTGGTGCTGACACCTCCTCTGAACTAGTGGATCCACTGTCCTGCTCCTCCTCCTCATTGTCCATGTTGTCTGATGCTACCTCAATATAATGAATCTCTCCCTTTCCCATGCACCTATGGCCTGGGACCCAAGGATCTCTGCAGCTGAAGAAAAGCTTCTTCCTCATAAGCCCTTGCCTAGTCTCATCATCCAACTTCTCCTTTCCCTTCCATTCTCTCTGAAATGACTTCCTATCTCGATTCCTCTGGGGCACAAATGGTTTGGAGAAAGTTTTAGTCTTTGGCACTGAGTCTGCTAGATCTCGAGTGCGAAGGATGGCATCCTGTAAAGTGGGAGGCCTGTATGCCTTCACCCATCCTCTCAAAGGCTCTGTGAGTCCTTCTATGAATAACATGATCAACCTGGGCTCTGATATATCTATCATTGCCACTACTACCCACTGAAACTCTGTGATGAACGCCTTTACTGTGCCAGTTTGTCTCAACTGGGCTAGATCCCTGAAGTGTATCTCGGGATCCTTCCTGTCAAACCTGTCCATGAGCCTATCTATAAAATCCCTATAGGAGGTGATGCAACTGTGACCGAATGTCACCAGTCCATGATACCACCACTCGTGTGACTCACCCTCCAAGTGTAAGGTCGCGAAACTAATGGCCTCTGTCTCAGTCATTTGGTTGAGCTTGTAATACGTGTCTAGCTTCTATACCCAAGCTCTGGCGGTGTATTTGGACGATCCGTCGAAAGAAGGGATGGTGAGTTTGCCAACTTTTCGGATGAAATCGAGGTTATGCCCTTGCTGCTATTGTGGTCCTCCCCTTTGCAGCTCTCTAGGGCGGTTCCTGAGTCTAAGTCCACAATACTTGACTAAGGTCATGTTCTGATGGAAGTCACGGCCCAATGTTGCGTGCTCCCTCCTATACTTTGCAATGTCATCGACATGAGTGGGTGGCCTCTGTTCTATCGATGGCGGTGCTGCTACCAGGGGTGCCCTCTGGAAACTAGGAAACAAGGGTCTGGGAATCCTACTCATAGAGGTGTATGTGAGAGAGGGTGACTGGGGTCTACTGCCTGCTCCCGAGTTCCCCTATTCTACATGTGGGACTTGTGTATCTAGGGTGCCCACTCTAGCCAATCTATCAACCATTTGTGCCAAGGACTGAGACATGGTCTGTTGACTAGCTAACATATTGTTGATAACCTACATGAAAGCTGCCTCTGGATCTATGGGGGCATTGCCACTACCCTCTAGTCGCTCATATTTGTCTCCTAGCATCCTCTCTGCCTGGCGCTCAGCCTCACGCTCTACCCTTCTCTCTGCTTCTCTGTGTGCCTCTTCCTCTTTCTCTGAGCTAGGAGGAAAAGGGGGAAAATCATGCCTATGCCTTCTTTCTTGATGCCTATTGTAAGTGACATATTCATCACCTACGTGTTCATGCCCCTCTGGGTCTTTTGCTGCACTCATTGTCTTTAGTCACAGGCTGGCAGGACTAAAGCTCTGATACCACTGGAATGTTCTTGACTTGGCTAGTCTAGGAAACGCTGCTAATGTGTGTGTAGGATCAAAGGTTTATAGCATATAAATGATCATACAAATAATACATGCGACAAAGGACTGCAAAGTTTGTATTATGATATCTCTGTGGATTACAAAATGGCCAAATGCGATTGAATAAAATTACAATACTCGACTAGATCAACAAAAAAATGATCTTAGCCGGAATACAGATAAGTAACTGCGACTGAATTAAATAACAACACTTGGCTAGATCAAAAGACAAAAAGATCTTAGCCAGAATACAAATAATCAACTAAAAGATAATACCCAGAATATGGGAGCACTACGGAATCAATGAAGAATGATGGAAGACCTGGATGATCTTCCTGGTGACTAGGGTATGTCTTTCAACACCGAAATCAACCAACTGGTGTCTTCCTCCTGGAATACACTGAACTATCTCTCCTAAGATGCACCTCTTCTCCTCAATGACAAGTCATAACCTGCATCATCATGAATTAGGTCGCTGACCCTTCCTTTATAGCTTTCCAAAACCCTAAATCATGTTGAAACCTTAATTCACTGTTGACTTCCAAAACCCTAAATCACTGTTGAAACCCTAATTCATTGTTGACTTCTATTTTTAGCTCATAATGACTTAAAATCGCTTTTAACCCTTTTTAGCTCAATGTCACTTTCTGAATATAACACCTGTGACTGGAGTGACCTATAGTAACCCGGTTTACCCATCTTTGGCCCTGGCTATAGTCTAACGAGGTGCTTTATACCATTAAGCCTCCTCTTTGGAGCTCCTATTTGGAAAGGGACATTACAAACGATCAAGAAGACAATGCCTCAATTTCCAAAGTCCAGCAACACAAGCGAGCCTATGGAGTAGATCGAGTTGATTCAGGTCGCTTGGTTAGAAATGGTAGAAATATTGGAGAGCCTCGAAGCACAACTGCAAGATAGCAAGAAAGAAGCTGAATTACAACCCAAGAATCTCTGAGAGAAAATGGAGAAAATTGTCTTAGAAGGGAATAATGCAAGAGAAACCTTGCACAAACAGATTGTCAAATGCACTAAGATCTTCAGAGAGGTAAGTGATTGGATGGGAATCATCTCAATATGTAACCACACATTGGAGGACTTGTCCACAAAGAGCCAATCACTTAATGCAGAAGTATCTAGCACCCTGGATCCGCTAGAACAAGAGACGAAGTTCGACAAAATCAAACAAGCGGATAATGAATTGAATGCATTATATGAAGCCTAAACAATTTCTAAGAAAGAGCTATGCGAGTTTCAACTTGTAGTTCAGACAACATACCTGCAGATGCATCAAGTCGATGCCATTGTTGAATCTGAATGGAACTCCTTAGTTGCGTCAAAACCAAAGGAATGCATCACATACGCCACTCAACAATTTTTTGTTGAATCTTCATAGCTTGCTAGGAAGTGGCAGGATAAATTGGAGAACTTCCAAGAGGTAAGGAAGAGATCCCTCAAACTCATACCTGAGTTGTTCCCTTCGTTTGAAGAAGAGAAACCAGAAACAGTTGAAGCCAGAAGTGAAGGCAACTCAGAACTAGAAGGAAAGAAAGAACAACAAGCCAACCTGGAGACCACGGAAAAGGTGAAGACTTGACTCAGTGCAAGTCAAGGATTGTGGTCGGAGCCTGTTGGGCCCTTCGTTTTGTTGTTTAGAAGTTGCGCACAATAGATTACAACTTCATTTTGGAGAATGGAAGTTGCACAAGTTGTTGAGAATTTGGACAACGCAAGAGAGGAAGAAACAAAAAACAATTAAAGGGACAACACAACATCGACAACAAGATCAAGAAAAGAAATAACTCTTGAGTTCCTAATCAGCAAGATCAGACTATATATAGGAGACCGATGTGATTTTAATAGGATAATGCTAATGATTTTAATAGGATAATGCTAATGATAATAATGAATAATCTTATGCTAATAGTGAAAGGCCAATGAGAGGGTTGTAATGTCATTATTTCCTAGCATGTTAGTTCTGAGCTATTACTATTCATGTTGTAACTCTTGTTAGTGTGACGGGAGTCACAAATGTAATGGGCTAATACTGTAGTATAGTAGAATATGGAGATCTGGGTGAGAACCAGACAAACAATGTATCAACTTTTGGTATTATCAATATAAACAGAGGCCTAAATTTTGAATTTACATCTTGTGTATTCAGTCTTAATGCATGAATGGAATGTCGTTCTTTATTACCTTTATGTATGATGTACCTAAATGCTTCTTTATTTCCCAGTTAGGAATTATTTAGGATTGTTACAGGTTTAGTCTATTATGGGCAAGATTATAGTGAGCCCTGATACCTTATAGGTCTGTCCAAGTATTCTCCTTACCCTTCCCTCTCTTTCATGTCTCGGTTGCGCTACAGGTGAGACTTCTTCCCTCCCAGGAAGATGAAAATTCCAATGCTCTAGACTACTTCGGTACCTTTTGTTGGTAACCTAAGAAGGACCATGGTCTAAACAATTTTGCGCCAATAAGTCATGCTAAATAATTCTTCCCTCTCAAATTATTTCATTTTGGTGGGATCGAGAATATCTTCATATTCTCAAATCACAACCTTTTAGTTCCCCAAGGATTAAATCCTCCCTATAAAAAACATATGTGAATAATACTCTAAGATAGTTATATAGAATAGGCATTTGGGCTTTCATCATTGAAGAGTTTAGGAGGATGAACATGCTCTATGAAATATCTAGGAATAAGGACTTCATTATTTTCCCTTCACCCTTCTTGTCTTCATCATCACCTTTGGATTAATCTTTTCCCTTCTTATAATCATCCCCTCATCCCTTTTCATTTTTTCCAACATCATTCTTCTGTTCACCACTGTGCTTCTTGTTCCCACAAACACTGTCCCTCTTATCCCCATCACTATTACCTTCCTTCTTATCACCCCTTCTTTCTTGCCCCTATCCTTCTTGTCCCCTTCCTAATTGTATCCATCCTCCCTAAAACCCATCTCTTTTGTTCAAAGTTCAAGCTAATACACTACAATGAAGAAGAAAATCAACCACCATTCAAGCTAATGCCAAGTATGTAGTGTTGTGATATACCAGCTAACCTAGATTCATGCTAAACAATTGTTTTCAATAAGAATAAAGAGATAATACATAAGAATAAAGAAGGTGCATGTTTTGGTTTGCATTTCGAATATTGTGTAGTTCTGGTCATCTTGTGATTCTTCTTATCACAAAATCTTGCACCTTGGTGCAAATCCTTCACAAGGTACAAATAATAGTGGAACATTAGAAGTGTTGCCACTGTCACCTAGTCAACTACTTCCCTCATTTTAGTGAAGGATGAATCCAACACAACAAAGGCTTCCCTAGTAGCCCTAGGATTCCTAAGACAAGACAAGTCAAGTCCAAGGTCACCTATGTAACTACCAAAATTACCACCAATGGATTATGGCATATGATTTATAGATTAAGTGGCTACTCAAACTAAATTTTAGATTTAGGGTTTACTCTCATTAGGGTTGTTTTATAGGATTAATTGAGTGACTATCTAATGGAAAATTATCACCAAATAGTCTAGATAGGAAAGTTACTTAGGGATATCATAAAACTTGCATAATATATATATAAATTACAATAGTAAACAAGTTATAACAATATTGTTTTTCAACCACTTAAACATATTATATACAAGTGAATTTTAAGGCTAAAATAAGGAATAAAACTAGGGTTTAAGTAACTTATTAATTTTGGAAATTCAAGAACATATAACAAGCAATAAAACCATGACATCTAGATCTAAAATTGTTGTAATACAAACCAACTATGCCAATTTTCCAAGAGAGATGATTTTAGGTCAAACACAAGCAAGAAAACCCTAGGACTTTAAGTAAAAAAATGCAAGAAAACCCTAGATAGATTCTAGGGTTTATTGAAGGATGAAAATTAAATGTATTCTAAAAGAACCCTAGATTCACCCTAAACAAAAATAAATTTTGAATTTTGAATCTAAGATTGACTAGATGAGAAAAGACTAGTGCTGACAATTTTTTTTTGGGCATATGGGATCAACTAAGGAATCTCTTTAGAAAGTGCAAGTGAAACTAGGGCGATAGTTAGAGTTGTCCACTACAAACCCTAGAAAATCCACCTAGTACCTTACAAGCTTCAATATATATCAAGGGGAAGATACTCCACTAGTAATCTTCAAAGAGATTTGAAGAAGGGACTTCAAGAAAACATAAAGAGAGTGCACCAAGACCACTATAGAAGCATAACTACACTTATAATCACTCATAAACAAAATCCATAAAGATTTAGAGAGAGCATTTATTAAGAAATCAACTCATCCAAAAAACCCTAACCAAGAACTTCCATGAAATTTGAAAAGAATCCACAAGACATCATCCTTAATAAGTCACTCAAGTTATCTATCCATATAAAAAATATAGAAGCCATAGTAGACAAGTAGCGTTCTCCACAAGTTCTAGGAGTGAGTTATAAATGAGAGACACTTCTCTTTTTATATGAAGAGATCTAGCAACTCTCTCAATATAAAAATAATATTCTTCTAGGTTTTATCCTAAGAAAATATAAAATACCATTATCTCTTTACAAACCCTAGAGATATGATAAAAATTACATAAGCTATGAGGTGGTTATGCCACATATACAATAATATCCACGATTGAAAAAAATTAAAAATTCTAAGTTACAAAGCTCCGGGAAAACCCACAAGTACTTCCCCTCATTTTGAAGATGGTACCCGATGTAAACCCTTGAATATTTAAGGCATAAGGCCAGTCAAAAATAGGACTCAAAGGCATTGCAACAATATACTTGTTAAAATCTCAACATGTCACTTGTGGGAATTGAACCTATGTGGGGAGGATAACAATCATTCCTTCAAACCTCTCGAGATAAACCCAATTGACACAATAATATCCATGATACACGAGTGAATGAGTCAAAAGACCCCAAATATTCTCCCCAAATCAAGTAAAATCTCCTTAAGTGCCAAGTTGTCCTCCCCAACATGTGGAACAACCTACTCCAAAGGAATGCCACGAGTGGTAACAAATTCAACGATAATTCTCTCGTGACAGATATTAAAAGCACCAAATTGTGTCAATTTTTGTCTAAATTTCTATTGTGACCACATTTTGGAAATATCATGGACATTCTGCATCTAATTGTGTTGATCTAGCAAATTTATGGGAATTCTGTCAAAAACTAATTGCTCCTGAAGTTGGTCACCCTCAAAATATGTGCTAAAATCTCCTTAAGGTGTGCAACAACCTCCTCAACATCCTCCAAAGGAACATGGCTCAATCCAAGTCATCTCCATGCAAAGTACATCATCCAAACTAAGGTCCAAGTGACCCAAAGTAGTCATCAATACGAAGTCATGCACACAAGTCCATTGCAACATAAAAAGTGAGACATGTCAGATGTAAAAGCCATTAAGTAGATTACATTAAGCATCATCTTCTGACTTCACAATAACTTAGAATTCATAAAATTTTCTAAGTTTAGGTATGATGGGGGAATCGTTAATAACTATTACATGTGTCAACACCTATGAAGGGAAGTAGTTCCTAAGAAAACCCATCAAGGAGCTTGTGTAGCTATATATGGTAAGGTTTGGAAGGTAACTTCATGGGTTTTATTGCATAGCCATGAAGAGGTTGTTTAAGGTATTCATCCATGGGTGTGAATTTGAAATACGAGGGAGCACTTATGTATTGAGTTACCATTTTCTTGATGCCATGTCTTTCTACCCATTATTTGCCTTATTCTTTGTTTATTTAACTTTCTTGGCTTTTGACTTTTATTTTATTTCACTTAGTTTCTTTTTAGATATGCATTTCATTGCATAGGACTTGGGGTAATGACATCATAGCGAGGGGGTATTTCTTATGATTTATTTCCTTTGGTTTTCGACTTTTCCTTTTTGTATTTACTCTTCACCTCAAGCTTAATGCTCTTTTAGGGTGAGGCTATTTTCATGGGATTGTGAAGCACAAAGATTTTTTGTGACATATGAGAACCAACCCAAGAGCAGTACAATGAAAATTGGGAAGGATGGAGAGTTTTAAGTATGGATTAGGACATGGACATGCTACACCTCTCAAATCCCCCCAGTAGTACAACTCAATTCAAGAGTGACAACACTTATCTATAGGATGATGATGACCCAACAAGGTGAAACAAGGAAAATAACACAAATTTAGAGGATCATGATCTATTATCTAACCCAATGAATGATCATCACTTTCAAGACAATTAAATAAGACATTAACACCCAATATGGAGAAGTGAAATAATGTACCTCATGTATATCAAGCACCATAATCATCAAATGGGAGAGAGGTGAGGAAATGTGGGAAGCATCTTTGGTCAATTGTTCATGGAGGACCATGGATCTCATATGTGGAACTGTTGTATGTGGAAGAATCACAAGAGAAAAAATACTCTCTAGTTACCCTTACATGTCAGGGGGTAACATCTAGCTCCAACATGGCGACATGTACTCATCGTAGAGCGCATGAGAACATGAGAAATAATTGGAACTCCAAGACCTACACTTTGCATCAATCAACAAAAATACCTACTAGATCTCACCATAAAACCATCAACGAAAAAAGGCAGGGCGATATGGTCACCCTAGTATGTGGAAAATGAAAGGAAATGCAATAAAAATCCTTATACACATATATGTTTTTTTAGACAATACTAAATCAAATTAAATTGACTAAGAATGCATGAAGTCAAGCAATAACTGAAAACACGCAAGAAAGAAAACATAATCAAGATGCATGAAAGGAAGTACACAAAAGTGACCTACTGCTTCAATGAAGCTATTCATCCTACTATAAAGCTATCAATAAAGTGTCAAATATAAAGTAAAACTTGAGAAGTTGTCCATTAACCGACAAAGGAAACTTCTCCCCATCAAGGCTAGATAAGTAGAAATAATTAATTCTAACCTTTCTCTCAATCTTGTAAGGACCTAGCCAAAGACCATGATGAGGCACGACAACTGACTTGGCAACATTTACTCGACGAGTACCAAGAATGTAATGTGAGGACAATAAGAGCACTCTTCGACTTGAATACAAAGTATGGCGACACATGGAATTGGTATGACTAAGAGACAAGTAGATTACCCAAATGTAAGACGAGATTCAAACATGTGCCATGTTCAAGGGCGACAAAAGCTGCCATAAAGGATTCTAAAAAACTTGACCCACTTCCTTCAATTCCCTCCCCACCCAAATAGATGAGTACCTCTTTTTAATTTAACGAGCTCAAGGAGGGTAACACATGCTTGATATAACTCACCTTCGGTAAGTCCCTCTTCCTTTGTTTAATGAACTGGAAGAAGTAAGGGTTCATTCCCATATGAGTCCTTCTATGTGTAGTTTAGAGAGTCTAGAGGAGGAAAAATCGATGGTTTTTCATGTTTAGAGAGTCTTAAAAGAACTTAAAGGCGACTTTAGGGTTGTCCTTTTTCGTAATTTTAGTCTTGCGAGGCCGAAAAAGCGATAAACTACCACTCGAAAGACGCCCTTTCAAAACTTTTAACGAGTGTGAAAGGAAGCAAGATCACTCGATAATCTTTTCATGTTTAGAGAGTCTAAAAAGAGCTTAAAGGAGACTCTAGGGGTTCCTTTTTTGTATAGCCTTTACGATTCCGAAAAAGTGATAAAAGTCTACTTGGTTACATTCTCAGGTTTTTGTGAGCACAAGAAAGAACAAAGACTAAGCTCAATATTGGTTTCATTTTTACACAAGATTGAAACAAAATTAAACTATGCTTGTAAATTTCCAACGTAATTTCCAAAGGTTTGGATACCGAGGGATGGTTGGTACTCTGCCTCCAGCTTGAAAAGGTAGTGGCTTAACTCCAGAATGATAATTAAAGGTTGGATACATGCCCCCCCAAGCTTCAATTCATTCACCAACTTTGAGTTTGTCACCAATTTCTATACTAGATGGAGAAAAAGGATAAGGGTGGATGAAAAGAAGGTTAAAATACGAGACCTAACGAAAGACTCGAATCGACATCTATGAGATCTAGCTAAAGACTCGACTCGATATCTACAAGATCTAACGAAAGAGTTGACTTGTTAGGAGAGGTGATCGTTTCATTTTTTAACGAGATTGAAACTGGAAAAGAACTATGCTCATGACCTCTATTTAATTTTTTAACGAGATTGCCACAGAGAAACAAAATTTTTCTCATGGCTCCAGGTTCAATCCCTAGATTTCTCTTTCATTTTTTAATGAGCTTGCTACAGAGAGGAAAACTATGCTCATAGCTTTTGTTTAATTTTTTAACGAGATTTCTATAGAGAAGAAAAACTATGCTCATGACCTCTGCTTGATCATGGCTTCCAAGAGGAAAATTATCTGGAAGGAATACATGTCAAGGGACAAACATCAGCCATGGATTCCATGATATCTTCACTAGATGGAAGAAAAACACTCCGGAAGGAATACATGTCGACGACTTCGATAAGGGTATGGAGATCTGGCTCTAATAGCCCTATCGAAGAGATGACCATGTCAACTACCAGATCTAAGTCAGGAGAATGGAGAGATTCCCTCTCGTGTGGGGTTGAATGTATGGGGCGGGTCATTACATAATTGACTTGTGGCGGGGAGGACATCGCTGGCATGTATGAACCATTCATGGAAGGTGCATGGTTGACCATCAGATGAGGGTCAATGAATGAAATCTAGTTGATCGTTACTATGTTTCCATTGTGAGGGAAACACATCACTCGAAAGAGAGTGGACACAAAATCTCTCATAATGTAGACATAGTCTCTCCCAAGGAGTAGGTTAAAGTTCAAGGGGTCGTGAACTACCATCACATCGACATAGACCGTATTTACTCCCAAAGTAACCGAAAATTGAGGAAGGATTCCTAAAGGTTGACTAACTCTTCTTTCAAAGGTCAACATATTCTGAGTCACGAGCGCAAGCTGTGGGAAACCAAAATATTTCCAAGCATTCACAGATAAGATGCTAACATAAGCATCTTCGTCTATTATAGTGTTAGGAACGTCACTATCACAAACCTACACAATGATTTGGAAAGGAGCGTAAGAAGGAAGATGAGATTCTATCAAATGATTCCAATTAATAGAAATCATCTGATTTCTTGAAGGGGGTTCCATCGGGATGGGCAGAGTGCCCCCTTGTCCGGGTGAATCGATATTAACGAGGTAGACCCAAGCGACATCCTCACTCTTTGAATGAGGAGTGGGATTGACTAGTGGTGGAACTAGATCAACCACTTTGGGTGCACTCTTCAAGGGAGGAGTGGGATGGATCAAATGTGGAACCAGATCGACCACTTTGGCACTCTTCAGAGGAGGAGTGGGATCGATCGATGATTGAACTGGATCGACCACTTTGGCACTCTTCAAAGGAGGAGTGGGATCGATCGATTATTGAACCAGATCGACCACTTTGGCACTCTTCAAGGGAGGAGTGGGATCGATCAGTGACGGAACTAGATCGACCACTTTGACACTCTACAGATGAAGAGTGGGACTGACTAATGACGGAACTGGATCAGTCACATGGGTTTCACTTTTCAGATGAAGAGTGGGGATGATCGATGATGGAACTGGATCAACTACTTGGGTTTGTGGTTCAACCAAGGATGAAACAATATTGACCACCTGATCAATCAGACTGACTGAGGATGGAACCAGATTGACCAGTCCATCAACTAATGATGATTTGGGATAAATATTACGATAACCAGTTGGAAGTTGAATCTTTTCAAAAAGATAAGAAGCCTCATCCATATGAGGGAAAAGGTGAGAGTAATGATCACCTTCACATAACAAGCAAGGAAATTTTACATTTCTCTTCTTCTTACCAACGTTAATGTCACTAGTTGATAGGGTGTCACCAACATGTCCTACAGGGGATGTTGACGTGGAAGACCACATTTCGAAGACCTTGGGGAGACTAGGGTAATCCCTCAAAAAGTGGTCACCCTTACAAAGACTGCAAGGAAATTTGTGTTTAGGATTCTTCGTTTTAATCTTGTTGAATTTATAAACACTCCCAGTACGATTAACTGTAGTTGTTTGCTTGGATCCAACATGACCTGATGTGGTTGGAGGCTTGGTCTATTTGTGGTTCTTATTTTTCTTCTATTTCCATTTCTTCTTGTTCTTATCAACCTGGCTACTCACTTTATAGCTTTCACTAGGCGAAGGAGAAAGGGAGGGAGACCTAATGAGTGAAGAAGGAGAAAGGTTGACATGAGGTTGATGTGTGGGTGGTGTGCTTACATATGAAGCATTAGGTGCATCCGAAGCACTGGGAAGATTCAATATCACTCGAGTGGGAAACAAACAAATTGGTAATCCGATCGTGAGTCTCAGAAGACTCAGTGTGGGAATGCACGTAGGACCAATGTTTCCAAAAGAAGGAAAGGCGAAAGGTTCCTTGGGAAAAGGGGTTCCTCCGTTGGTACTCCCAGGTGTTGACGCCATTGACATTGACTCGACTTAAGGTCCACTAAAAAAAAAAAAACAACACATGCTACAAATCTAAGAAGTAATCAATCAAAACAACCTTCTCAAAATGAAACCACTAGTTTGTGATGAAATCCAACATCACAAGATCAATATAGGAAGGGGCTGGGATAGAGCGGGTGGAACAGTTACGTTGGCAACCTGCTTAACGGACTTACGCCTTGGTGTAATATTCCACACAATAATCATGGATTTACACTGCAAGGAACCCAAGTGAGTTTGACCAATCTCTGTTCCAGGTACAACAGAGACTTCCCTTCATCGTCACCTCATGTAAGGACCCTAAATATTATGGTTACTAAGGTCACCAACTCATAGTCATCCTCTGGGTGGGTACAATCAACAGTTGAGTCTGAACATATGGGTAGGATAACAAGTCCAAAATACTTCAAGATAACTAAGGACAAGTGGACCGGTAGAACTCCAGAGGACCTTGAATGGATTCAGAATTCACGAAGCACTGAGACCAAATGAAGACAGTTTGACCTTAATAAGAACCCCCAAAAATACGATCTAACTACTACGAATGGTTAATCCTCAGAGGGATAATATTCCTTTCTCTCCCAAACACGACCTCGTGTGTAACTTCGATGTGAGAGGGGGAACCAAGCTATGCTTATACAAAGAATTGGATTTACTGCTCCCTAGCACAAGATTCTATGTTTGTCTGATGGCTTTGGAAATTTATCCTCACAACTTATTCCAAAGCCCTACACTTGCTAGTGTAGGTTCGCTACCAAAAAATATAAAACTGTCTGATCAATTTTATAAGCGCTTCATTTTTAAGGTTGACATTTACTGAAGGGTGCGAAAGTGAAACTTATTATGTTAATACTCAACTCCAAAAGAATACAAATTATGAGATGCAAATCGTTTTCTTCAATGAATCCTACATATAGGATGGAGAAGAGATTCATTTTTCTTCAACAGAAACATCCAATTTCCAAATGCAATTTTCTAAATGCAACCTAGTTATCTACACTACCCAACAAAAAGAATGTAAATATCTTTCTTTGTTTGAGTCTAATGTATAAATAAATTATATTCAAATCCTTTAATGCTCCACTACTTTCAATTAAAAGAAAGAGTCACATGCAGATGTAAAAGACATGAAGCAAAAAGGGATTCAAACAAAACATGCACTCAAATCAATGAGAATTGAAAGAAAAAAAGTAGTATATAACATGTTCAAACAAGAACTCATTCAAGGATTCGACAATCAACAAGCATTTAAGGAATACAAGAAAGTTTAGAGAAGAATCCAAAAACTGATAAGGAGAAAGAGAAATCACTCAAACTGTCCTGAAAAAACAAGCAGCAAGAAAGAGAAATATCGCAATTTGAAAAGGTGAAAGCTCAAATCAAGACAAAAAAGAGTGATAAGTATCAAATCTTCAACCCAAACAAATCCACAAACCAATGTACAATCTCTGGGAAAATATCTCTGGAAGACAGATTGAAAAAACTGAGCAGAACAGGGCAGAAAACACCAAAACATGAGATCAACGCTCCCTAAATCAAGGGCACATAGTGCTATAATGCTCTGTAATACACTGTAGAGGAGAGCTTATTACAGATCAACACTCTATGATGAATTATAGGGGAGTGCTACCCTTCCTAGAAATTCAAAACAAAGCCAAAAATTTCAGAAAAACTCACCCAGAATTCACATAAATTGTTGAAAATGCTAGTGAAGATGGGAGAAAGGTAATGGATCATGAAAAAACAATGAAAATAATCTAAAAGGTGGGAAAAAGGTAGGGAATATCCAAAGAAATACAAATCAATGCCATTCCCCAGTCAAGTCACCAATTTCTGTTGTAGGAAAATTCCCCTACGGACATGTGAATATCCTCTTGGATTCTAGGGCCCTATACCAAGACATAAACATACAAATGGACACTAACATTCCTTTGAATCTAACTAACTAATCAAAAAGAGAAGGAGAAGGAAGAAAGTGTGACACACCTTATTATGATGTTTTTCCTCATTGCTCCAAATTGAGCTTGATCTCCGATTTCCTTAGCATAGTTTGACACTCACAATGCAATGGAAAGTAGGACAAAGAACTCCTACTCTACTCTATAATATTAGTCCAATAAAATACATCTATAATAAAAACATATGCAAAGAGACATAGGTTATAAGGAAATAGGACAAGAAATATATTAATGAGAACTCTTAAAGAAATACTTATAGAATGTAAATACAGTTGCAACAACTTCCCCAAGTTCTCCTCATCCAGCCCTTGCACAAAGCTCCCAAAATCATAGGTTTGATATCCTAAAGCTTTCTCCCAAGACCATAGGTTTGATACCTCAAATCTCCACCATTCCTCATTCTCCATGGAAAGCCCTCATTATATAGGATTTGGAGGCTTAACCACCATGGAGAGGATCACTCCTCAGATCCACTAAAAAGGGATCTGAAATATATTTAGGGAGAATATATCTCTTAAGGATTTTAGGGAGGAAATATCTCTCAAGGATTTTAAGGAGAAAATATTTCAACCATCCATGAGATCCTCCACCTTCTCTAAAAAATAGGAAACCAAATGTGAGGTGGATTTTCACACTTAATTAATTTATTTTTCATGAATATCAATAATAATTCATGTTCACTTGGTATTTTGGCCTTCATGTAATATATCCCTCCTCCAAATTGACTAGGGATTGTGACATAGGTTATACCATGGTGTCAAGGTGTATGAGACACTTATATGACACTTACGACACTTAGTGCGAGGTACCTAGGTGTGCAAATTTCATGTGTAACAGATTGTACACACTAATTTATGTGTGTTATAGCAAGATTTTACTCACCCCATGCAATCTTGCACATAAAGCATTTTTCCATTTCCCTATGTAGAATTGTAATCCATTTTTGCAAATTCCAGAGCTAAAAATACAATTTTTTCCACATATACACACCTTGCCTACTATACAACATCCGTATACGCATGTTGCACCACTACAACTCGTGTACATCGGGAAATGTGCCCAAAATTGAAAAATAGTGTTGGGTTTTCATGTCACGACATGAGATCAATGATCCTTGGCATTCCATATACTAGAAACATTCCGACTCGACCCTTCAGTTCCACTTGAAGGCTATAAATGGGCCAATTTCGAGCTATGGAAAAGAGGAGAAAGAATTCAACTTTGAGAGAAAATTTACTTTGAAGGAATGATTCGCTTCACATTGAGTCTGCATCCCTTTGTCGTTTAAGTCTGAAGACAATGTTTAACCCCCAAGATCTTCCCTTATTGATTGAGAAATTTATTTTCTCTCTTATACGAGCTTGCCTATGGTGGAGGCCCAACTTGAAGGAACTTAGTTTCTCGGTTACGAACCGTGTCGACACATAAGTCTATAACTTATTCACTTCCGCTGATTATATCTTAATAGAAATACCCTTTTCTCGTCCAATTGATATCTTGAAAATATTTGAATTATCATTCGATGGGCATATTTGTTATGCATGTTGATGGATTATGCTATTGAATGTGCTAACATAATATATTATCACCATATGCTTGCGGTACTTGGTTGTTGAGGACTAGTTGCAGGTGTATTACTTTGGGTCAAGTGCTTAACGGTGGATTTCATCGAACGTCTGGACGAGGTAGGACTTTTATCTTGTCTTGTTAGCATATTTGTTTATATATCATACTTGAGAATAGAGTTGATTTTTGTAGTCATTTTCATTTTTTGTGGTTTACCCCTAGCCATAGTGATATTTTCAACAGAATTGGCAACCATACTGGGGATATATTCTTTTTTTTCTTTTCGGGGTTTGGAGTGTTTTTCTCTTTAGATTGCTCTCGTTCATATTGAGTTTCTTATCGTATGATGCTTGACAGCCTCTGTTCACTTCAGGTCTGAGTATTTCAGCTTTCTCCTTAGCCTAGTTGTGTTTTTGACACGGGTTTTTTCTTGACATTTGCGTACATATGCGTGCTGTCCTTCTGTAAGTTGTGTACATACACACTTTTCCCTTGAACAATCACATACATCAAACTTTATTGCTTGTTTGTTGGGTTTGGTGGTTGTTGGGTAGGTTTTGATGATTGTTGAGTCTTCTTGGGTCTCTGTAGTGACTGTTAAGTGTCGGTGGAATGACAAGAAACCTGTCTTTGGTTTAATTTTTGGGTGGTGCCTTTTTCATCATATTTTCATTTTGATTGTCCTTGCACCTTGCGCTATATGTTTTTTATTCTTGATATCCTACTTGGGTTGTCTTTGTCTATACACAATAGAGTCTTTATATATCAAGTTGCTATTCAGTGCATGCATTTTCATTTTTCTTATATTGAAAATACAAAAATATTAGGCATTTTACATTGATTGGCATTTTGATCTTTTGAGTCTTTGTCATTTATCTTAGTGCATGTAAATAAATATTTCATTTTTATTTAGAATTGTAGAATTGAATTGAGAATTGCATGTTTAAGAAGCATATCATTTATTGAAAATTGAAGTTAGGACTTTGAATTGTTTTCATATTCATTTAATTTATTTGCCGAGTCATAACATCACTAGTTTCAAGACCACACCTTTTGAGTAAGCAAGGCCATTAAAATTAATGCTATAATTTAAAATTGATTAGTAATGATTTTATTTTCTAGGGTGCACAAACTAGCTTAGGATTTAGTGCCTTGGAATATGATTTTGTGATTAAACTTGTCTAAGGCTATTAAATCAACATATGTGTCTGACTAAGGGAGTGGAGAAATCCATTATATAATCAGTAATATCAGGAGGCTCCGCTTACACTAGAGTTAAGCACGAGGTCACATGAGTTTGGTTGAAGGGATATCCCCCTAATACCTTCTTAGCATCAAATATATTTCTGGGGATCTATTCGTATATGAGGATCTTGCTAGTGCCCTTACCTCTGTGAGAGGCAGTGCTTTCAAGGTTTTGAGCTTTGCTACCCTTTCCATACGGTGGACCTGACTTATGACAGTTCACCCATGCATTGGTTATACCGTGGTTTCTTAGTTGCTTGAATTAGGTGCCACATAGGTTACTTGCAGAGGTTATTCTGTAGGTACCCTGGGTCAAATAAGGGTCAGACAACACACAACCTTTATGGAGGATTACCTCTCTCAGGGGATCTCACCGACTGGTTGTTAAGCCCACAAGGGCCCTTATAACTGATTATGATACCTCTGATCTTTAACAGGGAGTCTTAGGCCCCTCTTGGGTGAGGCATACCTACTTTAGGGAGGGAGGCCCCTTTCAACCACTTTACCCTGTTTGTGTGCATATTGGTCGTTTGATTATTTTTGGTGTGCTCTTTGATTACTAGTTGGCCTTAGGATTTGTTTTTATATCTTGAGTCTTAAGTCACTGTGGAGTTGGACCAACTTCCCCACGGGTCTCGCCGCTTGTTACAATTACCACCGGATTTCAAGTCTTTGCCTTCTAAAAGGCATAGAGTTATTAAACGTGGTATGCACACCTCCACTTATCAGACTTGTGATTCTACAAGGATGACTACTGAACTGAGTCATCAAAATACTGGGAGCCACTCGACTCCCACACCTACTATAGTTAATGGCACCCCTTCGACTCCTGCAACTAAAATGGTTGTAGTGCCGGAGGCACCTATCATCACTACTTCCTATCCTATAGTGAATGATCAATCTATTTCCATGAACCCATTTGGGTCTCTTGGTCACTCACCAGGCTATAATGTTCAGTCCATCCCGATGGCCTCTAGTCCTTTTTCCTATGGTATGCTGAATTTTAGTTCGAAGTTTTCAAACTCCATCCCAGCTGCTGGCCCTAATGCTAGCATTGGACTTGGGGGCACAACTCCTCCTTATACTCCGTTTTCGTTTGGTGTCTCTCAAATTCATCAAACAACCCCTACCATGGGAGGCATTCCTTATTTTAACCCTGGGTCTAATCCTGTTTCTTCTGGGTAGAGTAACCAACCTGGTGGACAAGCTTCTGCTCAAGTTCCATCCTTTACCCTCACCTTCTCAGTGCCAATTCCGACCAACATGTTTGGCATGAAGAATCCACCTCTATCCTCCGGATTCACACCTGGAGGAGGTTAGTTTCACACCTTGGGAACCCCCAACCCGAAGCCACTCCGGATGGGGGGAATTTTTATAACCCCCATTAGAACATTCCTACTGGAATGGTGCCCAACCAACCTCTTATGAATCATCCTGGAGGAGGGACTTACAATCCCGGACAGGGCCATGGTGCTTACCAAAAACTTGGATGGGCTGTGATTCTCCAAACAAAATATTTCCAGGGAGCTTGGGGCCAGATGCCACAACCCCATCTCCCTTTTCTGGCCACACTCATCTTGCCAGAATTGTCTAAGTTGATGAACAACCCTGTGTGTCATGATCCTATATGGCCCCCCATTCCCACCAAACTTCCTTCAGACATTCCAAAATTTGAAAGCAAGAATGGTGAGGATCCTGGTGATCACGTTACCAACTTTCACTTATGGTGCTCTTCGAATTCCCTTAACGAAGATTCCATTCGGTTAAGATTATTTCAATGCACCCTCATAGGGGTTGCTGCAAAATAGTGTATCGAGCTACCTAGGGGGGCATATGGGACCTTTAGTCAGATGGTGCTAGTCTTCCTTAACCACTTCCAATTGCCAGTTCGTTATGATGCTGGCCTAGAACTTCTGTCGACCTTACGCCAGGACAAAGCCACTCATATCTTAGATTACATCCAGGAGTGGCATAAATGAAAGAGGTTGATCAAGACCTGAATACCCTTGGATTTCCTATTAGATTGGTTCATTAAGTCTTTACAACCTCCTATTTCGAAGGATATTGCTACATCCAGGGTTACATCTGAGGAAGAAGCAATATTCAAAGTCCAACAGTTAGATTTTATATATGCTCAGTCTGGGATGTTATACGAGATTCTTCCGGATGCACCGAGGTCAAACTATGACCCTAGAAAAGAACCCAGACCTCATGCCGATGGCATTGTAGGCTCCACCAATGTGAAATCTGCAAACTCGGTGACAATCCATTTGAAAGAGTTGTCTCTAAACTAGTCTGCAGGAGGGCTAGCTTCATCCGTGTCTTCCAATCCCACTCAGTCGACGGATGTACATTCCGTGCAATCATTGACTGGCCCAAATGGTAACCAACAACCATGCGAGAATAAGAAGAAAGAGCATAATAATAATCGTAAGGGTGGGAAGAATAATAATAAGCCCAAGGACATGTTAAAGTTTCTGCTATTATTGGGTTACTTTCAATTTACTAGATAACAATAGTAAGGACATGATCACTAAGAGAAACAAAATCACAAGAGTACACAAGCATTTATCCTGGGAAACCCTCAAGGGGAAGAAAACCCAGCAAAACTTCCTTAATATAGATATCCAATACAATGCCAAGATAATGAACTAGACAACAGAGAATATCCAACACTGAGCAACACGCCTCTCTCTCTTCCTTCTTCCAACAACCGACAACTGCAACTTCCTTCAAAACTTGCGCACTAGATGAGTGAGCTAAGTGTGTGTCTAAATGAGGCACTGGCCTCTCTTATTTATACAATTCTGGCACGTGTGGAAGTGTCTCTTCACTGGCAGGGCCGACTTCTTCTTCTGGGTGGTTATAACCACCTTTAATATATTCTGGAGTCGACTTCTTATTTAGCCTATTACAATTAGGGTTTGACCAATCCGCAAAATGGGATTTGGTCAATTACAATGACGAACATGATCAATCCACAAAAGGGGATTGATCTAATCAATAATAAATATATTTTATCTTTATCCACAAAAGGGGATAAGAATATTCTTTGCAGTTACACAATATTTTAACACTCCCTCTTAACAAGAAGGATATTCTTTATCTTTTGAGAGGTCACCAAATGTCAACATCAACTAGGTAGCGACATCCACTGGATAGCATCATCAACTGGGAAACATCATCGAATGGATAACAAGAGGCATCAATATCTTCCACTTGGTCATCTGACATCATGATCACTGACTGGCATATCTATAAATCATCGGAAGTTTTGTTCTCTTTATCTTTGCTTAGAAGATACTCTTTCTTTCTTTCGTCTTCACGTAGAAGATACTTCTTTCTTATCTTCACACAGAAGATGTCTTATGAGTTTTTCCATTCCTTTTATGTTCTCCCTTCTCTTGTAGTCATCTATCTCACCCTTCCACTGGGGAGGACTACTACCATAGCTTCACTCCTAGTCATCCCACATGAACTAGAGAAGCTAAGATGCTAGCCTGGGCAAGACTAGACTTCCTTTCCATGATCCGCGCAGGATCACAACAAAAACCTCAATAGCCAACTAACCATTCCACATGGTCAAGGTTTGTGTTCTAGGCTACTTAATCCTTGGCTAGAGGTGAGTATCTGCCCACTGCCCCTTGGAGAAACATTCACATTCCTCTCTACGAGGGTATTCTAGCATGTCCCTAGAGTATCCAAAACTCAACACTTGGACAGAGGCCAACCTTGGAAAATTTTTCATTCCCCTTCTCTACGAAGGTCTCTTCTCTTTTCCTTCTCTATGAAGGTCTACCTGTGGGATTTCTCTTTCCTTCTTTACGAAGGTCTTTTCTCTTTCTCCTTCTCTATGAAGGTCTAGCTATGGGATAAAAAATAATCTCATGGTTCAAAATATTTCCATGGTATAATACCATGCTACCCATCTGCTGGGCACCATCCATCTACTGGATAACTTTCATATTGATCAAAATATCTGGGCACCATCCATCTTCTTTTCTAACTGCATCAAATCACGATCCTTCATTTCGAACTCGGAGACATGGCTCCCTCTTGCAACAAGCTAATAGCTTCTAGTCATCATCCTTGAAGTTTTCTTCTGTAATATCCTGGGTGCCTTCTTGAGTTCGAATATTTATTTCTTTCTATCGTCATACTAGATCAACCTACTTCCTCTGCATCTATAAGAATGGTACTGGAGCAACCTATAGTTACCTGCATCTCATCCACTATATCTGAGTATCCATCTTTTCCTTCATCTTGAATATTTTTGTTCTACATCTTTAGGAGCCTCTTGCTCCTATATGAATATCGGATATTGTCTGGTCTTCACTGACTGTCACCATATCATATGTCCTTGTCGTGTTGTCTAACTTTTGCAATTCATGACATAAGTTCTTTCTTCCGAGACTTGTAAACTTACTTACAATATGCTTTCTTTGTCACTCTCATGAGTGATCATACATGAAATAAATATTTTAGCTCTTTATCCTTTTCTTTGATAAGTCTGCATAGACACTAAAATAAAACGAGGTTAATTCACATTCTCACAAAAATCTAACTTGTAATGATAAAGTATTAAAGTAAACAAGATACTAAAAATAAACATGAATACTTATCCTTTTTTTTTGTGTGGGGAGGCTCCACGGACTCGACCATTTGCTATCAACTATCTTCAACTTAAAGTACATAATCCTTAATTTCTACTAAAGCTTTCTTTGAGGGAGGAGATTCCTCTTCCTCTGTCACATGTGCTTGATGATTTCTTTTCCCTTTTCCTTGAGGACAGTCATAGGAAAAGTGTCCCAACTTTTGACAGTTGTAGCATTTGATCTTTGAAACATCTCTCTTCTTATCTGGAACTCTTATGGAGTTAGCTTCTTTATTGTTCCTCCTGAAGGAACTTATTTTGTTCTTTTGAACTGTAAGAGCTTCCTCTTCGTCAACAATTAATCTCTTTTGTTGTTCTGCAAGTCTAGATTCTTCGTGTGTGCAATCTGCCCATAACTTATCAAACTTGGGTAACTTGCTTCTTGCACACACTCCTTGTACAAAAGGAATCCAAAATGTTGGAAACCCATTTAGGGT
>ML804461.1:98867-136996 GCA_009831015.1 Picea engelmannii
TTCTCAAGAAAATGATTAATCTTAATCAAAGAAATCAGAATTTGAAATTGATAGATGCATTATAGGAAAGCAGATTAACACCAAATGATAGTATTGGAAACTCCCCATATACATTGGTATATGGAAAAGAAGCAAGAATGCCTATCAATTTGGAACTGAATTCTTTGACATATGCTATGAACATCGAAGATGTAGACGAAGTTTCTCCTTTACACAAAAGATACAATTAGCCGATGAAATTGGAGGAACAACGAATTAAAGCATTAAATAAAATGAGCCAGAGACAACATACCATCAAGAAATATTTTGATCAACTGGTACTATTATGGAACAAAGCAAAGGAAAATCCTTCTCTACATACAAAATTCAAGGCGTTATGGATCGATCCATATACTATTGAAAAAATCTCGGGTTATAAATCTTATTTACTCAAAGACATGAATGGGATAGTGAATATATTTCCAATCAATGGACAACATATCAAGAGTTTCTTTTCCTGATCAATCTTGCTCTCACATGTGCATAGTTTTAATCCTTTTTCTTTTGTAAATTTTCTGTTATTTTATATTTTATTTTCTTACATTGAATCCATGCCCAATAGGAGAGATTCTGGATTCTTTAGTAACCCACATGGAGTTACTATCCCACAATTGGAGCCAATTGTTGACTTTTATTTTTACCTTTTCTTTACTTAGAAAATTTTCAATCCATTGAAAGGTCCATAACCTTCCTCATCAAGTTCCGTGTTACAAAAAATACACTTGTATTCTCCATCGCACCTGTATTGCACCATGACGTAGCCATTTCTTAAGTTCTCTTGGAACAACGGGTTCACGAGTTGGTATCATCATTCTCATTCAAGTCCTCTCTTCTGCCATCATCAAAATGCACTTTATGTTCTGTGACCCTCATATTACTCTACACTTAGAATATTTTCAAAGTTTCTTACCATGATGGGTTCACGGATTGGTGGAATCACGTGTTCATGTTTCCCTATTTCATTTTCTTGTGTTCTAATAGTCCGACCAATTGATGACCATACTTAGTCATTTTCAAAATTTGCTCTCGACTCCCTTGATAGATCAATACTTAACCAATTTTCAATATCACCATAGGTTTGTGGGTTGGCATGTTCATTTTTGTTTCTTCACCTTTTGATATCTACATCTGGTCCTCCACCGTATTACATATATTACTTTTCACTTTCCCTAAGATTTATTTAATGCTAATCTTACAGAGGACAATATTTAATTAATTTTTGAAAAGGCCGTTATTAATGGCATACTTCTTGAGGTAATCCTTCGTTCAATCCACATTAACTCTTCCATCAAAAAAGGAGCTACGAGTTATATTATCAAAAGGGGATTTACTTTGAAATTAATGTTTCAAAGTGAATACGCAAAACTCCGCCAACTTTCAAATAACATAACCGTGAAATGAAAAGAACACTTATGTGGGGATACTTTGAATTTATTCGAGCGAGAGGACCAGAGGTTCCAGTGGCTGAGGTCTTACTGATATTATTCATTGCTACAACTACCTGAAAGGAACAAGAGTATAATCTGGACATCATGCATCACTTCGGCAAGGTGTGTAGCAGAGGTTTTTGACTCCATGGAAATTGTTTCTAGGTGTGTCAATAAGTGTGAACATAATCAGAGAGTGATTCAACTTCAAGGAGAATCTCCTGTTTCCTTGTCGCCATCAATTTTCAGAAGGATGTTAAAGCTTCCCCATCCAACCATCACATTCAAAGGGGAGGAAGCTAGACAAGTTATTAAGGAAATAAATTTTGGACTTGAACTCTTGCAGGAATACCTTGAAGATCCTACCATAATGCGAGAGGATTTATCGAATATTCAGGCCAATTCGCTCAAAAATGCTTATAAAGACATTTTATGGCTCTATACCAAAATTAGAGGACAAGAGTCAACAACGAAAATTCCTCGGTTATCCCTTAACATTTTATATTTTACAGTTCACGAGAAGGAAATCTTTGACTGGACGAAGATAATTTCCATAGAAATTTCCTCACAATTAGGAAATTTAAGAGAAAATAAAATGTTCTACATGTCTTCATATTTGATATTTGCTATCACTTATTGTCATGTTTTTAAAGGTTTGAGTATCAAAAGGAGGGTTGACTATAAAATTGATCTAGTACCAATGTGGTATCAATCCCTCTTGAGACAAAAGGTTACTTATCATTTTTATGAAGTTTTAATGGATTTGTTTATGTTTTCAAGAAACTCATATTTGGTCCAAAAACATCTAGATTATCCCTGAAAGCATAAAAATTTCTAGATAAAAAAGGGAGTTATGAGAAAATGGAGAATTATAGTGTGGTAAGAATATATTGTTCTTGATAGAAGCCCTTTTATCTTTCCTATTATGTTTCAGATAAAATGTTTGTCATAGAGATTGCTAGACAATATGGATTCTGGGTACATTTCTTCCATGAAAAATGGAAAAAGTAGTTTATTTCAATGCCATGGAGAATTGGGAAAATTTTATTAAGAGGTGTTTCTTAAATTGATGAATTCACAATTCAGTGGGATCAATACAACTTGAAATTTGCAAATGAAATCACGGGTTTTGACCCAAATCATGTTTTCATGGACCACATGATGTATGGTGGATACAATACTTCACTTTCTAATACATTTTGTTTGATGAAGAAGAAGGTGATAGTCAAGACCCACCAGAACCAATTGGCGAAAGGAAAATGAAAGACATCGAAACGGTTGTGAGTACTATAGATAAGCATAAACAAAGAAGAAAAGTGACAAGTGAAAGAATTGCTCATTCACAAAGTGTATCACAAAAAAACGTCCTACCAAAGAAAATTTCTTAGCCATTAACACCACACCAAAAGAAATATTCTACCAGTAATTCCGATGATGGGGCTGACCAAAATCATCCAAGAAAAAAATTGGAGAAATATCGTAAACTTCAGGTCAAAATAAAAAGGAAAGGTACTCAATGAGAGGAATAAAATATCATACCTGAAGGAGAAGTTTTGCTTCAAGATATGGATTTGAATATTAATATTAAATATATTGATTTCTAGGATGATGAACATAGACTACAGGAAAGCAGGGAAGTTGCAGCCGAAATTGCAACTCAAGAACAAACCTTTTGAGAAGATGAATCTTTTATAGTACAAAATGCCTTGTTTGATAGAATCTCTAAAAAAATAATTTTAGAGAAAATACATTCAAAGAATAAAAGAGAATCTAAATCAAAATTCGATTTCAAAGGCGTACCCCCTTCCAGAATTGCCATAATTCATAAAGCTATGAGAGATGCTCTAGAAGTATTGGTGGATGACATGGAGGTCAAAAATATAATTCTCAAGGAAAGGGTCAAGGAATTAGAACAAACTCTAATTCCACCCCCTATATTTTCTACCCCAGTTTCAGCGGTCTAACCCTGGCAGAGCCTTGATAAAACCCCAGAATTGAGTCTGAAATTGAAGGGAACAACGAGTTTACTTGCTGCAATAATGCACTACAATGGAGAAAATATTAAAAAGAGAACGTCTCTCATTTCAGAGACATGGGATTTAGCAAGTAGATTTGTCTCCCTTGGTTCTAGAATTTAAAATTCCAGAGAATTTTTACAAGCTGACTTGAGAAATGACGATGTTTTTTATAAGGATTCCATTATTATATTTAGTTTGAAGCTGAAAGGAAAAGAGGCATATTTTCCCTCCCCTACCCGCATGAAACAACTAAAGGCGTGATGGATGAAAATAATTAATACATTAAAATAATTATTAGATGATCTGGATATCCCAAGTGTAAAAAAGAGTGAAGCTTATTTCAAGATAATGAGATTATACCTTGCAGGAACTACTGGTGAAGTACAATATCCCAAACTTGTTTCAAATAATATTCTCTTGACAAGGAAACAATTTGAGGAACTTGTAGAAATGTTGAAAGGTATATCAACGGAGAAGTTCAACAATATGATCGAGTACACAGAGAAAGGAATTGAAAGTTGGCTCGTGTAATATATAAATAAAAATGAAGATATTGAAATTACATTGCAACAACTTTCAATTGATTATAGGGAATTAGAAAGTACAATGTTAGACATAAGGGTCAAACAAGAGGTAATCATTGCTCCAATGTGTGAATATATTGAAAATTGGTTAAAGTTGGCCTTAATCAAGATTACTGAAGAATATCAAATGGAAGTAGTTGGTACCGGTGAAGAAACTGTCACCAGAGAAAATATAAGAGAAACAATGACCCAAAAATGAGTGAGAGATTCCATCATAGTAAGTGCAAATTGATCACATCCTTATCCCTTTCTCTTCCACTTTCAAAATTCATCTAGTTATATTTTGTTTATCCCAAGGAGAATATAACCGATTTCTGATCACTCCCTTCTTTTATCTTTTCAAGTCTTGCATTGTTCCCGCCCCATTCCAACTTTGTTCCTGCTCTTTTCTTATTTCATTTCTTTATTTAATGGTTCATGGGATCCAAGCCCATTCCATATTTGGACAAATGCCTTTTATTTTCATAAGAATATCAAAGACTATTTTATTTTTGAGAAAACTCTAGAGAACTACTCTGGGGTTAATTTTAATTGTATCTTTGAACTCTGAGCATTTAAGTATAAGATATTTGAAATTAAACTATCAACTCCTATTTTGATTTTAATGAAAAGACTCTTTTAAAGTTCTCTGATATATGGGCCCTTCATCTTTCTTTCCTTGAATGTGATAAAAAATATTTGAAACTGTGATGGATGTGGGATTCATGCTATATTTCTTATAGTTATTTTCTTGTATCATATTTTTGCAAATTTATTATTTTATGAGTGAAGGTTCATGGTCCATTTCTCAGGATTTCTTGATGCATGTATATTCTTTTAAATAATTCTATTTATTTGAATGATAAAGATTTGGAGTTTGCTTTTTAGTACTCTCTCATTTTAATATTGATGTCCCAAGATCTTCAAAGATAAATATTTAAAGAATTCAAAGAGGAGTATTGCATCTATAAAAAAGAAAGGCGTTTTTAAATCCTCATGAGGTTTCTGTTTTGATATTAACTGATTATGGTGGCTATTACATACATTGAAGGATGCTGGTGAGGCTCCTAGGAGTTCAGTCAGAGAGCGCATGCCTCCAAATAAGTTTTCGAACTATATGGCACTTATGATTAACATCATTGATGCCGAGACTTATGGTTTTGAGGAAGCAACATATCAGCAGGTATGGCGAGATGCCATGATAGAGGAGTACAAGTATCTATTATGAGGAACGATGTTTGGGACATAGTGCCAAGACCAGAGGGGAGTGATTTCTAGATCAATCATGTTGTAGATGGTAGCATTGAGAAGTTCAAGGTGAGTTTTGTGGCGAGAGGATTCTCCCAAAAAGAGGGAGTGGACTATGAGGAGAATTTTTCTCTAGTCATCAAGTATGATTTTATTCGAGCTATTATTTATATTGCTTCAGTTATGAGGTGGATGATACATTAGATGGATTTGAAAACAAGCTTCTTCAACTGGATTATTGAGTGATGCAGGGGCGCTCCACCCAAGCACGTCCGCTCTCACAGGACCTTCTTCTTCTCGGCCTGAAGAACTCGAAGGTTCTTCTATTTCCCTATCGGGAAATCTGCACCCAAAGAAATCTTCCCCCAAGGTCTCCCCTTTACCACCGGGAGATCAATTGAATCTCGCTATCTCGCGAGTTCGTGAATCAAGCCTCTGACTTTTCTTCCAAATCTTGCGATACCCGATCTGGCGATACGGGTATAGCTCCTTCCACATACAATCGTGAGCTAGGCTTAATGTTAGCGCTTCTTGCGACCTTGAAATCTCGCGACCTCGCAACCTCACGACCTCGTCGATTGAACCGTCGAGAGTTCACCCTCCTATTCCGCGAGTCCCTGAGATGCGTGGTCCCACCTTATACTCTGCCACATGTCCACGAGAATCTCGACTCCTCAGCACTTCGCGACTCACGAATCCTTTGCACCACCTGTACTCCACTCACGCTCCGCTATGGCCCACACTGCTCCAGCTGTCGGGATATCGCTATCTCGCACCCTTGCGATCCCTGTGGCCAAATTCTCGGACCTTTTCCTGCGAGGTCCCGAGACACGATCCCTCGCGTAGATCCGATGGTCCTCCTATATTCCGGATCCAATGAATGTCCTTCTCTCGCCACCTTGTGACCTCGCGACTTGGAGTATCGAATGTTCGACCTCTCAACCTGCGAACTCCCGAGTTCGCAAGATCCCTTGATCTCTCGCCACCTGTCCTCCTCAGATGGACGGCTACAATCCCCTCACTCCTTTGTCGCCTCGTGTCCTCGCGCTTCGCGACTTCGCACACCCAATACTTGGATTTTCACTCTGTGAACTTTCGAGTTCGCGAGATCATCGATCTCCACCACCTGTCCTCTCAGATGGACGGCTCCAAATATCTCACCACTTCAAACCCTTCTCGCTACCTCGCCACTCGTGAAGCTTAAGGGCTTCCCTTTCGGTCCTCCAACGTCCCAGTCTGCGAGATGAGAATCTCCTTACACGCGTCCTCCTCAACGAACGACTCTGATCTTATCGCGTCTCGCGATCTCGCTGCTTTGGCTGCACAACCTTTGGGGCTTCAACTCCCGAGTCCCCGATACACGATACTACAGGTAGATCCTACGGCTCCTGTGACTCGGAATCAATGGCCCTGCCTCTCCCGAGCTTCCAACTCTTCAGAATCTTCTTGTCGTAGCTTCCTTGCACCTCTGCAAGATCTAACGATCCCCAGAACTTCGCGAAATCTCGCCAGAAGATTTCAACCGCCCGTTCTTCCTTGGTTAATCCACGAATTGAGAAAGGGTATCTCTCCACGAGATTCCTTCACCGCTTCGCCAACCTGCGACGTTTCTCCCCGACTTCAAGTCACACTTGTCTACGCTGAATCTTCAGTGACTTAGAGGCCTATCCCTCCTGAGCTTTTCCACAACTTCAGTCTTCTAGAAAGAACCCTTGCGCGCAGTCCTTGTGGAAAATCTTCAAGCACGTCTAAGTGTTGAAGTTCTCATGACTCTGCGCCGCCTGCAGCAGCAATCTTTCAAAGTTTCTGCTCAGATACCGACTGAGACTTCCTCCCTTAGCCTGCGCACTCCTTGGAGGAATCCTTGCTCAAAAGAGAAACAATTGTAACTCTCCTCACTTCCTCTCAGATTTCATTCTTAACACATGAAATCATACTCGCGGCATAATAAAAAATGCATAACAGGAAGTAATATTCATAAGAAGAGCATTCAACACACATACACAAAGAATAACACAACATCCATGAATCTGAATCAATTCCTTCTATTAATTCAAGATCTGTACATGGGTGTTTTCTATAACTCTTTGCTATTCTCCTATGCTCTCTTGATTCTTGTTCTGAACTGACTTACAATGATACAAATGAGGGTTTCTATAATTGGTTTTTCCCTCTCCCTTCTAGAACTATCTAATCTAAGAATTCAATTCTACCTACCTGCAACTACTGCTATAAATGCCTCTGTCTATCTCAGACGAGAGCATATGGCTCGAGGTCTGATTACATTTTTACCAAGGTGCTTTCATTAAATGATCTCATTTATATTCAGCGCATCAACTTCAAGGGTAAATTTAAAAATTCAAAAACTTGCGCTGGACGTCTTCCAGCTGTCTTCTGCTTCCACGTTGGTTTTGCTTGTCATGAGGGATGCTCCTGCATCATACTCCCTCGCTTGAAAATCTGCATGGGCTCCTGTCCATGAGCTCCTACACGGTATGTCCATGCTTCTGAATTTCTGCTTTAGTCTCCCAGCTGGCATCTTCAACTGGGTGTCCCTTCCACTTGACCAAATATTCAAAATATTCTTTCTTCCTGGTTTTCTTCCCCACTCTTTTATTCAGTATCTGCTCCATCTGTGGCTTTTCTGCAAATGGCATCTGCTTCTGCCACTGGATCTCTGGCTGTTCATTACCTTCAACTCCTACTTCATCAGCTTTATATGGATATAAATCCGAAACATTAAATATCAGAGATATTCCAATGCCATCTGGTAACTCGATCTCATAAGCATTCTGTCCCATTTTCTTCAAGACTTTGCATGGTCCAATTTTCTTCATCTTCAGCTTGTTGTATGTTCATCTCGGGAACCTTTCTTTCCTTAAATGTGCCAGAACTAGATCACCAACTTCAAACTGAAGTTGTCTCTGATGCTGATCTGCTCTGCGCTTGTACTCCTGACTTGACTTCAATAGTCGCTACTTCACTTGGCTGTGAAGTTCCTTCATCACTTCAGCGAATTCTCCTGCACTAACACTGCTAGTATCAGCCTGTTCTGAATCCCTTAATTTAGAAACTCCTCTCGGATGCATTCCATATACAATCTGGAATGGACTTTTTCCTGTGCTCCTGTTTACTGAGTCATTATACGCAAACTCTGCTTGCGGTAATATGATATCCCAACTGCTATGGTGCTCTGTCATCAAGCTCCTCAACAAGTCCCCTAGAATTATGTTCACCGCTTCTGTCTGCCCATCCGTCTGAGGATGATAAGCAGAACTAAACATCAAATTAGTTCCTAGCTTCTTCCAAAGTGTCCTCCAGAAATGCCCTATGAATTTTGTGTCTCTGTCTGAAACTATGCTTCTCGGCAATCCATGGAGTCGAACAATATCTTTGCAAAACAAATTTGCGATGTGAGTCACATCGCTGGTCTTCTGGCATGGAATAAAATGTGCCATTTTAGAAAACCTGTCAGCTACTACAAATATTGAATCAACACCTCTTTGTGTCCTCGACAATCCCAACACGAAGTCCATGCTAATTTCATCCCACGGCTTCTCAGGTATGGGCAATGGTTGGTAAAAACCCGCATTCTGCTTTCTTCCCTTTGAATGTTGGCAGATTCTGCACCTGTCTACAAACCTCTTGACCTCTGACCGCATCCCTGGCCAAAAGTATGACTCGCTTAGTTTTGCAAATGTCTTATCATGGCCAAAATGTCCTGCCAATCCTCCACTGTGCTTCTCTTTCAATAAGTTCTCCCTCATGGAGCAATTTGGAATACACAGTTGATTGCCTTTGAACAACAATCCGTCCTGGACCACGTACTCTATCCACTGGTTTCTGTCTCTGAGAACTGGATTCTCAGCTGCTTCATAAGCCTCCTTAAAGTCCGAATCATCTGCATACATGTCCTTAAGATCATCAAAGCCTAACGTCCTGACTTTGA
Source organism: Picea engelmannii (assembly GCA_009831015.1). Lineage (NCBI taxonomy): Eukaryota > Viridiplantae > Streptophyta > Pinopsida > Pinales > Pinaceae > Picea > Picea engelmannii. Next base: position 108,112 of record ML804461.1, read on the forward strand.
ACTCCTGCAACAACAAACACTTCCTGCTCAAAGCATCAACAACTTTGTTAGCAGTACCAGAAATATGTTTTATTACAAAAGTGAAATTTTGCATGTATTCAACCCACTTAGCATGCCTCTGATTCAACTTTTCCTGTTGAGTCACAAATTGTAATGCATGGTTATCACTATATAAAACAAATTCCTTAGGAATCAAATAGTGCCTCCACTTCTTCAATGCCTGTATGATGGCATATAATTCTTTATCATATGTGGAATATTTTTTTTTTTCCTCATTCAGCTTCTCACTGAAATATGCAATCGGCCTGTCTTCCTGGCTCAAGACTGCTCCTATGGAAAACCCGCTTGCATCACACTTCACCTGAAATGTTTTCTGAAAATATGGCAACACCAAAATTGGTTGCTCTGTAATCCTTCGTTTCAACAAATTGAAACTCTCCTCAGCCTCTTCCGTCCAGTGAAAATATTTATGTCTTTTCTTCACTGTATCCATCATTGCTGCACTAATTCCACTGAAATTTCTAATGAATTTTCGGTAGAAACTAGCCAAACCATGAAAACTCCTCACCTCAAATACGTTCCTCGATGATGGCCAATTCTTAATCACCTCCACTTTGTCTGGATCCATCCTCAGTTCATTTGCAGAAATAACAAACCCCAAATAAATGAGTTCTGTCTTCATGAATGAGGACTTCTTCATGTTTATCAACAACTTCTCTTGCTGTAACCTCTTCATCACAATAGCCAAATGCTTCAGATGTTCAGCCTTTGTCTTGCTGAAAACCAATATGTCATCCAGATACACGATGACAAATTTCCCAATGAAATTCTTTAGGACTTCATTCATCAACCTCATAAAGGTACTTGGTGCATTCGTCAAACCAAACAACATGACAAGCCATTCATACAAACCTTCGTTTGTCTTGAATGCTGTTTTCCATTCGTCCCCTTCTCTCATACGAATCTAATGATATCCACTCTTCAAGTCTATCTTTGAATTTTTTTTTGCTCCACTTAAGCAATCCATCAGATCATCCATTCTTGGCAATGGGAATCTATACCTGATAGTTATCTTGTTAATGGCTCTTGAATCAATGCACATCCTCTAGCCTCCGTCTTTCTTTGGACTGAGTACTGTTGGAATAGCACACAGACTCAAGATTTCCCTGACCAAGCCTTTGTCCAACAACTCCTGGACCTGCTTCTTGACCTCCTCATTCTCCTGCGGCATCAATCTATACGCGGATTTGTTTGGTAAGCTAGCTCCTAGTATGAGGTCTATGTGATGACTCATGCTCCTCATCGGTGGCAACGAACGAGGTAATTCGTCCACCGCAATATCAACGAACTCTTCCAGCAGTTCCTGAACTTCTTCTGGCAAATCATCCACTCTTGTGCTAGTCAGAACAATTCTCGGTTTCTTGACCACAAAGAATTGTGGATCCTCCTTCTTCTTAACTTCTGTAAGAAGTTCCTTCCCACTCATGAGAAGTACTCTATTGCTTGCCTCCGGTTTCACCTCTTTATCCTCAATTGGACACAACATATGAGTCCTCCCATTCTTCTCCAGGGTATATGTATTCATCCTCCCATCATGGATTACATTTCTATCATATTGCCATGGTCTACCCAACAATAAATGACAGACATCCATAGGAATAACATCACATAAAATCTTATCATTATATCCTCCTATATTAATGTCAACTAAGCACTTTTTAGTGACATTTACCTGATGTCCCTTCTGTAGCCTTGAAACTTTGTATGGATTTGGGTGATCAGTTGTCTCCAGCTCCAACTTTTCTACCATCTCGAGTGAAACGAGATTATCGGTGCTTCCACTATCTACGATGACCTTGCACACTCTATCCTTGGTCTTGCACGGAGTCCTAAAAAGACTGTTCCTCTGTGCTGGATTCTCCATCTCCTTCTCTGGCGTCAAAAGGACTTTTCGCATCACCAGCGATCTTCCACCTTCAGCGTAATCTGTCTCAACATCTCACCTCTGTGCCTCGGCGATGTGAGTTTCTCCTGTTTCTCTCTTCTTCTCTGGACACTCGAATGACTTATGTCCATTTTTTCCACATGTGAAACATGTGATTACTCCACCTCTTCCTCTTCCTGTACCTCTGGTACGAGGAAATCTATTATTATCAGCATATCCTCCTCTCTACTCAGTATGTTGTTCTCTTTGCTCAGCATATCACCCTCGCTGCGAACTTCCACCTCTCTCTGTCTGAGTCTGAGGTTTCTTCCAGTCATCCTTGGGCTTCTGGTATTTATCTTGGGCAACCGATTTGCCTTTGGGATGACTTCTGCCTCTGCCCCTCTGACTTTGTTTGCGGCTCAGCTTCTCCTCCACTTTCAGAGCCAATTGGTATGCATCCTCCACCGTTTGGATGGTCGCCAAATTTAGTTCATCCTGAATTTCATACCTCAAGCCATTCATATACCTGGCCACCTTTTCGTCATTGCTTTCGCGATGACCTGCTTTGATATTCAACCTATAAAATTCCTCAGTATACTCTTTCACTGTCATCAGCTTTTGTCTCAGGTTCTGCATCCTCCTGAACAGAGAAATTTGATAATCCCTGGGAATGAATTTTGCCTTCATCTTTGCAATCATCCTGTCCCAGCTCTTAATCTTCTGCTTGCCTTGGCAACGCTTGTCAGCTTGCAGTTCATCCCACCACAAGGCTGCATGTCCCTTTAATCTTGTGACAACATGTCTGACCTTCTTGTCATCTTCGATATCTTCGTAATTGAAGTAAGTGTCAAGAGCTCTAATCTAGTCTAGCAGCTCTTTTGCATCTAGACTCCCTTCATAAGCTGGAATGTCCATCTTTGGTTTCGAACTCATCCGAGCAATAGCCTTAATTAAATTCTCATTGGCTGCATATTTTGCTGGGATTTCTTCTTCCTCATGTCCAGCATCATGTTCATCCTCAGATTCACTGATATCTCCTGCATCAGCTCTTCGCCTTTCTCTTATTTCCATATCCTCCATCCTGGCATGAAGATTTCACATTCCTCTTTCCACATCTGGATTCTGTACTTGCCTACCTCTATCTCTAGACAATTCCCTTTCCTCCTCTAGATCAGGTGATTGTCTGCCTCTTCTTCTTGGTGGCATGGTGAATTCTCCTTTTTCCTCTGCTACAAAAATAAAAGAGATTTTCTGTGCTCTGATACCACTTGATGCAGGAGCGCGCCACCCAGGTACGTCCGCTCTCACAGGACCTTCTTCTTCTCGGCCCGAAGAACTCGAAGGTTATTCTATTTCCCTATTGGGAAATATGCACCCATAGAAATCTTCCCCCGAGGTCTCCCCTTTACCACCGGGAGATCAACTGAATCTCGCTATCTCGCGAGTTCATGACTCAAGCCTCCGACTTTTCTTCCAAATCTTGCGATACCCGATTTGGCGATACAGGTATAGCTCCTTCCACATACAACCGTGAGCTAGGCTTAATGTTAGCACTTCTTGCGACCTTGAAATCTCGCGACCTTGCAACCTCGCGACCTCACCGGTTGAACCGTCGAGAGTTCACCCTCCTATTCCGCGAGTCCCCGAGATGCACGGTCCCACCTTATACTCTGCCACGTGTCCATGAGAATCTCAACTCCTCAGCACTTCGCGACTTGCGAATCCTTTGTACCACCTGTACTCCACTCACACTCCTCTATGGCCCACACTGCTCCAGCTGTCGGGATATCACTATCTCGCACCCTCGTGATCCCCGTGGCCAAATTCTCGAACCTTTTCCTACGAGGTCCCGAGACACGATCCCTCGCGCAGATCCGACGGTCCTCCTGTATTCCGGATTCAACAGCTGTCCTTCTCTCGCCACCTCGTGACCTCGCGACTTGGAGTATCGAATGTTCGGCCTCTCAACCTGCGAAATCCCAAGTTCACGAGATCCCTCGATCTCTCACCACCTGTCCTCCTCAGATGGACAGCTACGATCCCCTCGCTCCTTTGTCGCCTCGTGTCCTCGCGCTTCATGACTTCTCACACCCAATACTTGGATTTTCACTCTGCGAACTTCTGAGTTCGCGAGATCACCGATCTCCGCCACCTATCCTCTCATATGGACAGCTCCAAATATCTCGCCACTTCAAACCCTTCTTGCTACCTCACCACTCGTGAAGCTAAAGGGCTTCCCTTTCGGTCCTCCAACGTCCCAGTCTGCGAGATGATAATCTCCTTACACGCGTCCTCCTCAACGAACGACTCTGATCTTATCGTGTCTCGCGATCTCGCTGCTCTGGCTGCACAACCTTTGGGGCTTCAAATCCCGAGTCCCCGATACACAATACTACGGGTAGATCCTATGGCTCCTGTGACTCAGAATCAACGACCCTGCCTCTCCTGAGCTTCCAACTCTTCAGAATCTTCTCGTCGTAACTTCCTTGCACCTCTGCAAGATCTAAAGATCCCCAGAACTTCGCGAAATCTCCCCAAAAGATTTCGACCGCCCGTTCTTCCTTGGTTAATCCACAAATTGAGAAAGGGTATCTCTCCACGAGATTCCTTCGCCGCTTCGCCAACCTGCGACGTTTCTCCCCGACTTCAAGTCACACTTGTCTACGTTGAATCTTCAGCGACTCAGAGGCCTATCCCTCCTGTGATTTTCCACAACTTCAGTCTTCTAGAAAGAACCCTTGGGCACACTCCTTGCAGCAAATCTTCAAGCATGTCTAAGTGTTGAAGTTCTCATGACTCTGCGCCGCCTGCAACAGTAGTCTTTCAAAGTTTCTGCTCAAATACCGACTGAGACTTCCTCCCTTAGCCTGTGCACTCCTTGCAGGAATCCTTGCTCAAAAGAGAAACAATTGTAACTCTCCTCACTTCCTCTCAGATTTCAGTCTTAACACATGAAATCATACTCGCGACATAATAACAAATGCATAACAGGAAGTAATATTCATAAGCAGAGCATTCAACACACATACACAAAGAATAACACAACAACCATGAATCTGAATCAATTCCTTCTATTAATTCAAGATCTGTACATGGGTGTTTTCTATAACTCTTTGCTATTCTCCTATGCTCTCTTGATTCCTATTCTAAACTGACTTACAATGATACAAATGAGGGTGTCTATAATCGGTTTTTCCCTCTCCCTTCTAGAACTATCTAATCTAAGAATTCAATTCTACCTACCTGCAACTACTGCTATAAATGCCTCTATCTATCTCAGATGAGAGCATATGGCTCGAGGTCTGATTACATTTTTACCAAGGCGCTTTCATTAAATGATCTCATTTATATTCAGCGCGTCAACTTCAAGGGTAAATTTAAAAATTCAAAAACTTGCTCTGGACGTCTTCCAGCTGTCTTCTGCTTCCACGTTGGTTTTGCTTGTCGTGAGGGATGCTCCTGCATCATTGAGGATGAAGTATACATAGAGAAACCTCAGGGATTTGAGGTACATGGGAGGGATACTCATGTGTGTAAGCTTAATAAAGCCTTGTATGGACTCAAACAAGCACCCATGGCATGGTATTTCAGGATTGATGGATACTTGTAGAGCATGGGATTTATCAAGAGTGAGGGGGATACTAACTTGTACTTCATACTTGTTGGAGAGGATCCACTCATTTTGGTTATGTACGTAGATTATTTGTTTCTCATAGGTGTAGAGGAGCTTATTGTAGGGTGCATAGAAGATTTATCTAGTGAGTTTGAGATGAAGGACTTTGGATTTATGCTTTATTTCTTGGGGTTAGAGTTATGTCAGGTTTTAGGAGAGATCTTCCTTGGTCAAGGGAAGTACATATTTGAGATCTTGAGGATATTTAGGATGGAGGAATATAAAATGATGGTTTCACCTATGGTTACCAATCTGAAGAAGGAGATCAATTCAGATTCAAAGTTGGTGGATCCCATTATACACAAGTAGTTGATAGGGTCCTTGATGTATTTGGTCAACACCAGGCTAGATATTTGTTTTGCTGTGAACACCTTGAGTCAATTCATGGTGGAGCCGAGGCAAGTGCATTGGATCATAGTGAAACATGTGCTCAAGTACTTAAGATGTACAATGGAGTATGGATTGAGGTATATTGGAGGAGATGGAGTGGATTTGCAAAGATATATAGACTCAAATTGGGCAGGGAGTGAAGTATATAGAAAGAGCACCTCAGGGTGTTGCTTCAACTTGGGATCAACAATGATTACTTGGTTCAATAGGAAGCATATTTTTGTATCACTCAGTTCAGTAGAGGTAGAGTATATGGAAGGGAGTATGGCTAGCGGTGAAGCCATTTGGCTTCACAAATTGCTTGTAGATTTATTTGATCAGGAGTTGGAGCCTACGAAAATATACTGCGATAATTAGAGTTGTATCAAACTCTCAGAGAATCTAGTATTCCATGATAGGTCCAAGCATATTGATATCATATACCACTTCATTCAGGATAAGATCAAGAAGGGGGCAATAAAGGTTCAATATATTTCCATAGATGAGAAGGTTGCAAATATTCTAACCAAACCCTTGGTTAAAGGGAAGTTTGTGTTCTTCAGAGACAAACTTGTAGTGGTGCAAAATACCTTCCTTACTAAGAGGGAGTGTTGATGCATGGTAACATCAGATAGGTATTTCCACACAGGTCTATGTGTCTAGATGTGTGGAAAGGAATTACTAAAGTAAAGTGCTTTTGTTAATTAGTTGAGTTATTTATTTAAATGCTAATTGTAATTAGCATTTAATATTCTCCTTTGATCTCAAGTGAGGTGAGAAGTAATCTCAACCGTTAATCACTTTGGAGATTAGGGTTAGGTTATAACCCTAAATTATAAAATCAAGGCTAGGGTAAAGGAGAAGACACTTGATACTTGAAAGAACTTGTGTTGAGAGAGTATAAACATAGAGGGTTGGATAATGAAGGACTGTGATTCAAGGAGATCTTGGATAGATAGATAAGTAATTCAATCTAGAGATCAGATTAGGGAGAAGAGAGAACAGAGGCAACCACAAGTGGGTTTCAATAGAGCGAAGCCACAAGAAAGGTTATCTCCATACAAAGTTTGTTGTATAGTCTTTTCAATCATGTATGTGGGTCAAAGTGGAGACAAGTGCGTATATGAAGATGTGCTTAAGGGAAGACACATATACCTTGAAAAGCATACATATATGGGTAGTATGGCAGGTCAGACTTTGCCAAGTTTTTCAGTAGTTTTATTTCTCTCAGTAGGCCATTATCCTTGTTACGGGAGCTCTGATTTTAGCATAAAAAAATCATTCTCAACACTAGTTTTCCCTCTGGGGTTTTCTAGGGGTGTCTACCCAAAAATATTGGTGTTTATGTGTGCATGATTTGGTTTCCAATTTTTCTTCCGCTAGATTTATTTTGAGTTGAATATTCCAACAATGTATTTTTGTTTTGTGAGTTACTAATATGATTTGCAGTAAGTAAAACACTAGATAACATGATACCTAGGTGCTAGAGTAAGGTGATTTCAATAGGAGTAACATCACAAATACATTTATCTTCAAACTTATGAATAAAACATTTTTACAATGGATATGTTCTTACATTTGTGCCCATACCTATCTTCTTTTAGTGGTGAGATTTTGGTCCCCACCCAATATTACATTTCCTTCTATAAGGACAGAGAATAAATTGTCCCATAAATCCTTTCTATCCTTATAAAGGCCATATAGGTTGATGATAGAAAAGGAATTCCCTAATTCTTTTAACCACAATTTTGTTAGCAGTTCTACATTAAGAACACGATAATTAATGAGGTTCTAGGAATTGTTCCACCCTATTAATAACCTCCTAGATCTCCCATTTGAATCTATATAAATAAATTTCCAATCTTTTAGGAAAGATGATAAAATTCCTTCATATTTTACCCTTCGTACAAAGTCTCTTGGATCAAAATCATCTATGGTTTGACTTAAACAATCAATCTCTTGAGGGAAAGTTTTTTGTAAGATCCCATAACCTTCTCACATTTAAGGAAAGGACAATCATTAGTTAACCTTCACTAAGGAACTTCTTGATTTAAGATCCCTCTTTATTAAATGTAGTTTTCATGCTAGGATTTCCTTTTCTCCTCTTTATTTGGCTATAGACATAACATATTTTTCTCCTACAAAACATAGTTTTCCAATGTCTAGAGAAAATCCCCCTTAAATATTCCCATCATCCATATATAATTCATCAATCATAGATCTCAATTTATATCTAAAAGGTTTATGGTTTATTCTTGGTTATTTCTGAAGTATATTTGCAGATCTGATATTGGTTCTTAACACTTGTCTTCTTTGTAGGATACATAAAGGTCAGTTGAGAATTTTTCTATGACTTTTACCTTAAAATATATTGGATTATTTACCACTTACAAGGGATTCCTATTCATCTTGGACAAAGGCTCAACTAGGAGGAGGAAAGGCCTATGTATAATAGGGTTCTTAATGGGAGAAATATAGGCAATCATTTTCTCATTGTTACGGTTTTGAGTGCATATTTAATCCTATTTGAGTTATTCTTAGAACACACATTAGTATCATGGGATATAATAGATATTTTAGAAATTAATGACATACATTTAACTTGCTCAACCAAAAATTTCTATCTCCTCTTGTATTGCATCCCAAATTTGAACATCTTCTTTGCCCAACTTCGAGTATAAATATTTTTCCAATCCCCTATATTCTTCTACCATTCTTTCCTTCCTCTCCTCCTGAGTTTATACTTTAGCATTGAGGATCAAACCCTCTAACCTCTCTGAGTCCATCTTAAGGTCTTTAATGACTACCTTACCTTTCGTACTACTTCATACCAATTCATGCTTGTCTTTACTGAGGGAATTCCCCTTTCCTATGTTCTTCTACTCTGGATATTATTTTCCAAATCTTCATCATTCCCATCTACCTTTAGAGTGTAGATAGTGCTTCCACAAATTCCCTTGGGCATGATATTTCATAAATCAATTTTTTTTTCTCAAATAGTCCAATACCTTCCTATTCAAAATCTAGGATCTCTTCTCAAGTATATCTGCCAATAGTTTAGCTATTGCTCTACCAGTAGTCAAATATGTACCTATATTTCCATTTCCCCAACTTGGCTTCTACAACCTTGGAGTCCCTTCTTGAATGTCTATCTCCACCAATATTTTAGCTATTGTTATGTTAGCCTTGGACAAAATATTATCCTCTAAATCAATGAATGTTCCTCAACTATTACTAGTTACCTCCAACACCTTTATATTCCATAGTTATGAGGGAAATCCAAGTAGTTTTACCAAAATTGGCCAGGTGGTCTTTTTTTCCAATTTGGGATCAAAAATAAAGAGTCCATCTCCTCATGAACAAAATTGAAAGATACGAATACCATTTTCCCCTCAAAATTATTTCTACATCAACTCCTATCTTGAATTTAAATGCTAGTCAATCATTTTTTAAAACATGAAAGGTAGGCATGTGCCACAATAAACCTTTCCATAAACATGAAAGGTAGGCATGTGCCACAATAAACCTTTTTATAAACATGAAAGGTAGGCATGTGCCACAATAAACCTTTCCATACTTCTTAATTGAACTAAATAAGATGAATGCTATAATTATCCAACATCTTCACACACACACAAAATGTTATGATTATCCAATATCTCATTCCAACAAAATATTAAATAATAATTATATTTGTTTTTAAAGATAATTACAAAATTAAATAAAAATAATTATAAAATTAAAATAATTATAAAATTAAAATAAAATCAAAATTTTATGCATAATATATTAAAAAATAATTTTTTATCTATTCATAATAATATATTAAATAATAATTATTCAATTGCTCTCATAATCATCATCATATATTAAATAATAATTCCTTATTATTATCTTCAAATTTTGTGTGCATAATATCTTAAATAACAATTCCTTATCTATTCATAATAATATCTTAAATAACAATTCCTTATCTATTCATAATAATATATTAAATAATAATTCCTTACCTCTTCATAAATATAAAGTGTATAAATATATAATTTACAAAGTTGAATTTGTAATAAAAGTTTTTTAATATTTATTTTATGACTAAATTTTTTATCAAAATTTGAATGAATTTAGAAAGTTTAAACCTTGATAAAGTTTCAAATTAATCACAATTTTAAATTATGATTTTGTTGAATTTTAATAAATGATTTTTTTTAATAAAATCAAAATTGTTATGAATAATATATTAAATAAGAATTCCACATCTAATCATAAATAGTAAGTATATATTAAATAAGAATTCCACATTTAATCGTCTAAATATATAATTTTCAAATTAAATAATAGAATAAGTTAAATTTTTGATATATATTTTTTAATTATTTATTTTATATTAAAAAAGGTTTATAAAAATTGGAATGAATTTCTATTTTTTTTCGAGAAAGAAAAAACTTTATATTCCAAAAAAGAATATACATATTTCCGTCTTTTTAAAAAGTACTTCTGGTTAATTTTCATACTGTTCTGAACAACCTGAATGTTCCTCTACTAAAATACCTTCCTTTCCATCCAAAAATTTCACCCTTAGAGACCTTCAATTTTTTTTTGTCTAAAATTATTATACTAAACTAAATACCTTACAAAGTGCACACTTACTCATACTTGAGTCAATTAAAAAATATACATAATTATGTGATAAAAAACCACAGTGTTAAAGAAGGAAAGACAACTCCTCGCAAAGTGTTCCTTCAAAAAATTCTTGAAAGATAAAGACATCTTCATCCAAGGACATAGCTTCCTTAAAGAGCTCATCTTCCTGTGTATTAAGCTCCCTGAAAAATATGAGAGAAAGAAGACCATTCGAGCTCAGACAGGAAGACACAAATCTAAATCAACAATAGTTGGAGCCACACCACCTATAGTTGCACTTTTCTACTTGCCTAATTTGTCGTCACCTTGGAATCACCCAATATCTGAATTTTCCCTGGATCTAACATTTTTACCATGAATATCAAAGCCCACATGACAAATAATTCTTCTTTCATATTAGAGGCCTTTCCTAGAGCACATCTTACCTTAAAAAAGTGATCTCCTGTGACATTCAAAACAACCCCAACCCCACATCGAGGGGGATGCCCTTGACTGACCCCATCGAAAATCCCCAGGGGACTCCAATTAGGATTCATGTGCTTGCGTTGCTTTGGCTCACTCTTAAACTCGTTGACAAGATTTGAAACTAGACCTACCACAAACTCAATGTAGATATATTTATACTGGAAAATGTTCAAATTTCATGCCCACCAAATGAAATAAGCAAAGAAACATGGAAGAGAGCCAAGGTCCTTATCTGTTCGATTAGCCTTCGATCTAGAGAGCCAATCCACCAGATTTCCGCTTAGAGAATGTGCACTAACTTTGAAAACAAATGAGACTACCGACCAATCCTGTTATGCATATATACAATTTACAAACAAGTGGAGGGCCGACTCAGCCCCTAAATTGCAAAGAGAAAATTTGTTGGGACCTACCCACCCTCTTTTAAGCCCGTTTTCCCACATTGAAAGTTTATCCTCTAGAGATAGCCACATAAAAACCTTCACCTTGAGCGGCGCTTTCATAGTCCATACTGAATACCACCATAAATTCCTCTCTCCCAAGAAATCTTCTTCTGTAATGGATAAATAACCCAACTTAGCCATAAAATTTCTGGACTGCACATTCGTCGACCAACATAAAGAATCTTCCTCCTCTTCTTGTAGGATAATGAATTTTGATCTCAATTTTCTGGCATAACAACACCATTCCTCCACTTTGTCACCTATTAGCCCCAAGTTAGCCATCATCAACCATTCACTGCACCTAGTAATATCATTTCCCTGGGTCTTCTCTTCCCATAATGAGAAGATTCCATGATTATGGAGAGTTGACACAAGAGCGTCAGATAATTTAAAGACACTTACCGAATATTCCCACAGATCCTAAAAAATTCTTTTGATTTTTCCATTACCTAACAACCACACTATCCAATCCCCGACAAGGGGGAAAACATCCACTGGAGCTTTCCAAACAATCAAATTGTTTTCCACTGACTTCCTAGGAATTCATAACCATTCTATAATTGACATGCCAACGAAATGCTTGGAAAACATTACTCTACCCCAAAGCATTTTGTTATGAATAAGCCTCCATAGGCTCTTCATTTCTATAGCACTGCTAAAGAAAAAAATGTTCTTTATTCCCCATTCACCAAAATCCTTAGGAATTGTGATGCATGACCATTTGACTAGAGAAATACCATCGACATCCTTTCGCCCTGACCATAGGAACTGGAAACATTCTTTTTTGAGTTTGGTTAAAATTATTTTGGGAAATTTTGGAATGGAAGCCCAATGAACTAGAATACTACTGAGAACTGATTGAAGGAGGACAAGACGTCCTTCTCTTGATAACCAATGATGGACCCACAATGAGATTCTCGCTTGAATTTTTTGAAGAGCCACATCCAATTTTTAAACATATATGCATTTGGTTTCAACTCAAAACCAAGATATTTTAGTCCTTCTTCGATACATTTACGAGAAAAGGGAAGAATAATGTCCATATGGGATAGAAAATCATCCCGCAATGAGCTAACTAAAAAATTAGACTTGGCCAGATTGATTTGTGTTCACGTGGCTACACAAAATAGATCCATAGTTTCTTTAAGAGCCTGAAATTCCTGTACAGACAATGCACCAAAGAGTAGAACATCGTCAACAAAAATAAAATGAGTAAGAAATTTGGTTAGAGAGATTTTTATTTCTTTTTGGAGCCCATTCCTCCTAGCATTCTCAATTAACTTGGTTAGAGCCTCAACGACAATAAGAAACAAGAATGGAGACAAGGGACATCCCTGCTGAAGACCTCTCGATGAGAGAAAGAAAGAGGACAGAGAGCCATTAATAATCACAAAAAAAGAAGCCGACTCTATAGACCCCATTATCCAATTAAAAGTGGCCAGGTTCATCCCCATTTGAATCAGTGCAATCTTGATAAAAACTCAACTAACTTTGTCATAGGTTTTTGAGATATGCAATTTCACGACTATGGAGGGGATGTTCTGGGTTTTGATTGAGTGCATAGCTTCTTGAGCCAACGCCATCACATCATGGATTTGTCTTTTGAAGAGAAATCCAAATTGTTCCTCAGATATTATTTCACTTAGGATAGGCTTGATACGGTTCACTAATAATGATCTTGGAAAAGAGTTTGTAAATTAGATTACAGCAAGAAAAAGGTCTGAAATCCTCAAATGATGCAACATATTTTTTCTTTGGAATTAAGGAAACAAAAATTACATTGAAAGAGCCCAAAATTTTGCCTAATATTTGAGATTCTTGTACAACTTTTAATAAGACCATTTTTAAGAAATTTAAGAATCCTAGGAAAAATTCGACCGTAATACCATCTAGCCCCAGACTCATTCTTTTTTGGAAGGACGACAGGGTTGATAGAATCCCCCCTTCTAACATCTCATCTCGGAGGGACTTGTTCATTTCCTCTAAAAAGATCTAGGGACAATATCAATGATCTTTAGGATTTATGCAATTGAGAAACCTTCAGGTTCCCTAAAGAGGCTGGAAAAAAAATCTTTCCCTGCCTTGGGAATATCTTCAAAAGATGAGACACACTGACCATTTTGATCCTTGATTTCGTAGATAAAATTGAGGTTCTTTCAACATGTAGAATACTTGTGAAAAAAATTGGTGTTATTTTCATCCTCCTTAATTCATATATCGCTTTTCTCTCAAGGCACGAGTTAAATTCTTCAAAGGCCAATAGGTCTTCTTTCTTTTTCATCAATTCACTTAGAGCTGTTTTTTCGTCCTTTGTTAGAGAGACGATTGATCTATCAACCAACAAATACTCAATATTTGATTCTACTTCTTAGAGAAGGGATTGAGATTTCATATTGAAAGCCTGAGACTAGGATTTGGAGACTTTCTTTATATTTGCTAGGTTATCAAAGAATTGTTGCATATAAGAATGATTAGCATCCTCACCCAGAGGAGACTAGGTTTCTATACTCCTCCTCCAAAAGCTAGGCCTAGTTGAAATTCAATGAAGATGATGACTTAGCCCCTCTTTTGTAAATTTTCAACAGAATGGGCATACGGTTAGGAATTCCGCCCACTTTAACCGACGAATTGAAGGTATAGGGGTTATCAAGCATATCCTTTGAAATACGAAATATGTCCAATATTTTAGCAACCAAATTATCCCCTTTTCTTCTATTCCTTCAAGTTTGAGACAATTTTGGTGGCTCCAAATCTATCAGGGGAGTTCTCTTCAATCTAATGAGAAGAAAACATCTCATGTGGGTCTTTGCGAGGATGGGCTCCCCATACCTCCCTGATCGAGAGAGTAAAATTTAGATCACCACCAAGAATGACATTGGAGGATGACAGGAAGCTAGACACACTTAGAACCTTCTAGAATTGACACCTATTTTCATAAGGCCATTATACATTAACCAACATGAACGCGGATTTAAAAAAATGGTCCTCCAAATATACCACTATTTATGACACAATCACAGTGGAGGAAAAAACCTTGTAACAAGGGCTCCAAGTAGAGAGTAAGCCCCCTGAGAGGCCTACTAAACCTATCGCGCAGAAAGACCAATGTTTTAACCATGACCTAATGGAGTTCGAAGCCTTGTCACCAACAAACATAGTTTCTTGGATCATAATAATGTCAAGTGCCCATGCTTGCACGATCCTTTTGATGGAAAAAAGTTTTGAGGCACCCCCTACCCTACATGCATTGAAAGAGAGAACACTCATTGAGCACCTATGACCTAGGCTTTCCCCACTCCAAGGGCCCACATAATTATGGATTGTTTTCCTCTCCCTATGTCCTTTTTTGCTTGAATCTGAGCTAATGAGATATGGGATTTTCTTCCTACTTGAGAACTCAAGCCCTTGTCTAAATCCAAACCCCTTGCATAGGCATCCAAATACTTGACCTTCGAGGGAAAAAGGTAATCAAATTTGTGAGATGGGTTGGAAAACTAATTGCATGCAGAGTTTGTAGAAGGGGAAAGGGAAAGGGAAGGGAAAAAACCAACCTTAGGTATGGACCCAACACAAGGAGGGGAAAAGGAAAGAACCGACGCTCAACTAGGACTTATGTCATCTAGAGATGGTGGAACCTTGATCTGGATTTTTTTCTGCACGAAATGAGAACGGAGATATAATAAAGAACGGTACAGAGATATATCAGATATCCAATAATATAACAAAGATATAACAATCAACACAAAGATACAGTAATACACAATTTCTATTAATGAGCGAAATGTACAAAACTATTGAAATACAGAGTGAAAGACTCACTAGAATGGTGGAAACTTATCTCTGAGAAGAGATGTGATGGTTACGCTTATTCACAAGAAGATGATGTTACAATGAGGCTCCAAAGACCTTTTTAACATAGAGAAAATCCAAAACCCTAAACTTGGAAGATGAAAAGACAACAATTTTGTGGACCCCGTTTTGGGTAGTTTGGTGTATCAACTTCCTAGGGGCGTAACTTTGGCATACCGTCTCCGTTTGGGGTGCACGATAGCTCATTGGAAAAGTATCGATGATAATATTCATTTAGGGGTCTCAATCAAAGCCTTTCAATTTTATTAAGGTTCTCGATCATGAAAAACCATCGTTTAGGCCCTCAAAATGGCCCTGGAAGTTTGGGACCCAAAAAATTGTTAAAAATAGTAAGTTCCCAGAACACTGTTTTGATCCAGTTGGAATAGGTGGGTGGCCACCGAGATCCTCCTAGATAAATCCTACCTCCTTAGTAATTAATGGTATCCATTGGGTTTAGTTCCCCGAGGAGAGGGGAGAGCGTCTAATGAATCTGAATCTTGGTGAGCCACTTGCTTTGCTGGAGAAGTCGCGCTGCTTAGCTTGTTGAAGACTGTCATGAATCTGTTGCTAGCGGGGTTGAATCTGTTCAACTAGCCTGTTGTATCTTGGCTTGAATGGGTAATGTGTAGGTACCATTGTAGGTAAAGAAACAATATTTTCTTTCTCTTCTACAATTTGCTTCTGTTGGAAAGAAAGGTCTTGGGCCAAGACTACAGTGGTTGCAGTGTCCTTCTGTTCACCTTTTGAACAGATTATGAAGAGACAAAATTTTGCAGTATGAGAGATTACCTTACGACACTGTCTTGCTGGGACAATAGTCAGAACTTCCTCTGGTACTTGTAGAGATGACCCCCTAGAGTAATAACGACACTACGAGGTCGAGACTCATAGATAGCATGGTGATTATACATATATGGCTAGCCCAAAAGAACATCAAAAACATCCAGGGGGGAAACATCACATAATACCTCATCCTTGAAGGGCTGGATGCCGTATGACAATCGACACTGCTGGTTGACATAGAGATATCGTTCCTGGTAGAGCCATCCGATGTTGTATGGTTGCGGGTGTGGTGTTTTCGACAATCCCAACTATTTGACGACCTCTGTTGGGATGATGTTCTTATGGCTTCCTCTATCAATAATAAAATGCAGTGAGGTCCCCTTCACCCACATCTATGAATGAAAAATGTGCTCCCCCTCTTCAGAATCTGTTGGTTCTTCTGGTTGAATTGTTGCGGACGCGACAGTAGCAGTAGGGTCTGCGTCGATGATTTGTCTTCTCCCATTATTTTCTGAATCAGAATCTGAATCAAGGTTCAACTCTTTTTCTTTGGTCTCGACCACCAATAATTGTTTTGAGAGACATTCATCAGTGTTGTGCTAGGGGTTTTTGTGGAAATCGCACCACTTTCCAGTATCCTTTATCTTTTTGTTACCCTTCTATTCCTATGGTTTGGACTAGTTTTCTAGAGGTTGGTTGTTAGATATGTCTTTAATATACTTTGGTTGTTGCGGATTTGCAGACTTGAACTCCCATTTGTTCTGGTGCTTAAATTTCTGCTCGATTTTGACAACATATCGATTGACAGTTCTTAGTGAAGAGATGTCAAGGAAATCCATTTTGGTTTGGATGTACCTATGTAGATCCCCGTGGCATTTCATAACCAGATGCCGCTCAAAGTCTTTGATACCCAACTTGGTGCGCAAGGTAGACAAATTATTTGTGAATTCCGACACTTTTTGGCCGCAATGTGGTCCATCTCATGTACTGGCCGTCATAGTTACCAACATGGTAATATTGTTCCTTGACCGCATCCACAAAAAAATCCAAAGTGGGCTCGGCCCCATATATTCCAGAATCCTCTGGGGAACTTTTTTCGTAGTAAGTTTCCCACCAATGTTTGACACGGGGGAGAGCTTTAAGGAGTGCGAAGGTGATATTTTCCCTGTTGGAAAAATTGACAATAGAGAAATAAGCTTGTAGCAGATTTAACCATTTTTCTAGGGCATCCACATCGATCTGACCTTCAAATACAAGAATATCAAATTAACTTGTACCTTGAAAGGAGAGGTGCCTCCAAAGTGGCCGCTTGATGAATATGTGCCTACTATTATCGACATGTGTAGAAGGATGTGTACAAAATTCTCCATCATTTAATCCCTCTGTCGCATGAGAGCTTGCTCAAGCAACATATTAATACAATATTCTTCTCTGTCGTTTTTATTTTCTTCCACCATGGAGAGTTTCTTGGGCGTGCAAGAGCGATTTTCCTCAAGAGAGACAATCTTGAGACCCAAATTTCTATACTTGGACCTCGTTGGGGACATGCACTAAAAAACGATAAAGAGCAGCCTGCTCTGATACCACTGATCCAGATTATTTTCGACACAAAATGAAAGCGAAGATATAATAAATAACTATACATAGATATATCCAATATCTAATAATATAATAGAGATATAACCATAAACACAGAGATAAAATAATACATAATTTCTATTAATGAACGAAATGTACAAAACTGTAGAAATACAGAGTGAAAGACTCGCTAGAATGGTGGCATCTTGTTGGCACAGGGGAATACCCAAGGTTCAATGCTTGAACAACGCACCAACAAAATCCTAAATACCGACCCTTTCGAAAACACCTGCGAAGCAGACGAAGTCTCACCCGAGGTAGAGGCAGGGGGGGTTACAGGACTCAGGTGTCTGTAACCAAGCTGGGACATAGATCTGTGATTATAATACCTCAGAAAGTACTTAGAAGATAACATGCATTAGTTTCTCAACTTTATTCACATCACAGAACAAACCCTAAGAATAGATCGACGCAATAACACTGACAAAATACACATCGCACTTTAGCATCATAGGTTAGATCTAGCACATTCAACATAAATAAAGCACTAAGCATTCGTAGATATATCTATCATATATAACAATCGATGCACTAAGCATATTCACAACACAAACATCATATCACAAAGAAAACCGTCAAGTCATGATATACGTGGTTCACCCCAGTCTGGGGCTACGTCCACCAACTGCTTCTTCTTTATTAGGCTTCAATCTCTTACATTCTTCCGCTCTTGTGCACTAAGCCATAGAGCCAACCTTCACACCAGACATGTGATCTTCGCACTAAGAACCAGATCCACCTTCCCGAAATTAGGTCAAGGCACAAAGCCAATTCCTCTATCAAACACAGAGCCTTACATACACAGTCTATTGCACTAAGAAACCCAAAACTACTTGCACTTAGCCTTGCAGGCTATCGACTTCTACATCACTTTCATTTTTCTACCTTACAATCTTACTTATTTATACTTTTACATTTACAAAGAGGCCTAATCATGGGTAAACCCATGGGCCGACATCCCATAACCCGTTAGAAAACCCTAAGAACCCCATGTTGGGTCCACACAACCCACAAAACAAGTGAGATCCGCGATCTCATCTCTGCTTGGGAGCTCCATCTTCGATCACTGTGTCAAATTCCAAAAAGTGGTTATACCTAACCAATATTTCCTCAAAACATGGTCGAGGGCCAACACTCACTTGTGACTCATCCCGAGTCACTCAGATCTGGGCAACGCTGCTTTGAAGGCCTCGAGCTTCACTCGATCTGCCTCGACTTGCTGTTTTGCCTGAGCTTCCTGCTCAATGAGCTCTTGGATTATCTGCTTTGTAACATTCCCTTACAAGCGTTGTTCCCCTGTCGCGACCACTTGGTCCAGTTGTGAACCTTGTCCTTCTATTTCTTCAAACACCGTGCAAGCTTCCTCCTGCACCGGTTGTAGTCTCTGTGTAACTTCCATTACTCTGCCCTGGATGGCAGTAATCTTCTTCTGGGCCGCGCGCTGTTCCTGTGATCACTTCATTCTCTCGATTGTAGTGAGTAACTTCATCTATTCTTGTATTGACAGTGCCTACTGATGCGCCTCCTGTAGCTATGCTTCCAGTTTCCTCAGCTCTGGATCTTCTACTAGGCGTTCATAAGTCCGCACACTTCTATTGCTCAACTGCTTGCATTCCAAGGTGAGGGCTCTGATCCTTCTGACTGCGCTCTTAGCGGCTTCCTCCCTTTGATTGTGCACTTCCTGCAAAGTGATTGGTACTACTTGGATCTCCAACTCCGTTACCCTTGATTGAAGCTGTTGGATAGCCTCAACGAGCTTCATCACTTTAACCTCGACTGCCTCATTTTCCTCCCGTGCCAAGCCTGACACAGAGCGAAGTGCTCTGCTCACCACTTCTTTGATTGCAGTCTGCTCTATGAGAAGCTGGTCCTTTTCCATCTATATCTTCCCTTTGTCTTCCTTGAGCATTGTCCGGAACTCATCTTTCTCATTTTCATACACGGTTACATAGTACCGCGCAACTCGTAGTTGCTCTAAGACTTCCTCTTTATCTTTCTTCATGGACTCTATAGCCTTCTACTTATATTATTGGACTCGCTAAAGTCGAGCCTCTGTTGCATCTGTAAGTCTTCGAAGTTGGGCTGGCTCATCCCTCAATTTTGCGGTCTCCGACGAGGAAGGCGCAGTAGGCACTGTGCAGATAGATCGAATATCCTGCTGCATTTCTTTCAGTTCCTTCTCGATTATCTCATAAAGCTTCTCCTGCTTCGCTCCATACTTCTACAAGAGATCCTCGGACGCATCCTCCATCACTCTGCGGACCAAGACGATGTCATCCTCTATGAACGTGGCCTCCATCTAGGGTTTACTGGCACGAGTCTTCTTTCTTGCCGAGGTTTCTACGAAGAAACCTTCCTCTTCTTTAGTGTTTCTGGCTCGGTAGGGGGATCCTTCAGTGGTGTATCTTCGCCTTCTCCTTGCTTTTCATCCCCTCCTCCTTCTTCATTTACTTCGTTTGCGGGCAAGCCAGATCTATTTTCTTCAGAGGCACTGTCTTCCTCATTAGTCTGTACATCCTGGACTTCCTCCTTTTTCTTCTTCTTCTTCGCGCTAGTCTATCCAACATGCTCGACCTGGGTGACCAACGAGCTTCCTATAATGTCAGTGTCAGAGCGCTCTATATCTGCAACGGGCACAAGGAACTCCTCCGACCATTCCTTGGTGATCTGATCCATATCTTCGTCGATCAACTTGTAATAGGAATGTAATTCTTGCTTGATCTCATCCTTGCGTGCAGTGATATAAATAAAATGCGGATCTGTGTGGAACTTAACTAGTGGTCTATACTGGTGCAATGTATGCGGTGTCATGCGTGGGAATGACTCTATGGAAACCTTCAGTTGCTAATAGTAGGCATGGAACACTGCGTTTGACTTCCATTGCTTCGACATGTCAATCGTATACCATAATGTAGCAAATCTATCTGCCAATGGCTCAGATGGTTCAATTTCTGGAAAAGATTCTCCCTCTGACATTTGCCAAGCGATAAATGCAATCAACATGAGTAGCCATTTGAAGTGGAACTCGTATCCCTGATCCTGCGCTTCGCGAAAGTCTTTCTCAAGCTCGTTGATGAGGTAACTCGCCCGATTCATTTGCATTCCCTCCACGCATTTCCTTGCGAGGTCCACCACGAACCCGATGACCTGTGTGGGGCGGCTATTTCAGATGAGCTTGCCATCTATGAGTTGGAAAATGATGCGCACTGTGCCATCCTGGATAGAGGATACCTTGTAGCCTCGCTTTCCCTTCTCAACTTTGCCGTATGCCTTCTTTATGCGCTGTGCCAGGGAGTGGTCCGAGGCCTTCCCTGGGTAGAACTGCTGAGGGTCGAGTCCCTGCATGCTCAATCCTGTGATCAGGTGGATCAACGCCAGATCCACATTAATCCGCCTTTCGAGCCATAGGTATCCACCATGACAACATGACAAGAGGAGTTTAATGCAAGCGTTAACCTCCTGATGTCGGCCAAAATGAGGAATCTTCATCATGTTGAGTATAGTGGACTATGCCAGCTCCTTAATCCAAGTCTAGAAGACTATGCGAGGCTTCTTCCCTGTGGTCTTCGTTAAGTATCTATGAGGGGCGAGCATGGCATAGTTCTTTCTGTCTCCAAGGTTAAAGTCACTTTTCTTCAGGGATGGGATCTGTCCCAACCAGATTCCAACTATGCGTATCCCCTTTGGGATGTACGCGGTGATCAAAGTGTATTCAAATTCCAGTGGAATGCTGTCGCGGTTAACCGCGCCAGCCAAAGGCGGGATATAATCAGGTAAGATCGACGGGATCTTCTTCACATTAGCCAGATCATCGCAATGCTTACTTCACTTCTCAGTCGCGGGGTTAGTAAGGCCTGAACGTCGTGCAGTCAAAGGGAAAGCCTGTAGTCCCCTAGTTGACGATGCCTGAACACCTTCAGACGTAGCTTTATCAACCATAAACTTATTCAGAACCTCTTCGATGGACTTCTCTAACTCAGTCTGTTCGCTCGACATTCTAACTTTTAAACAGATAAGTCGGGGTAGGCATACGAACAGGTGGGGTAAACAAGTAGATGGCGATGTCTAGGTTCTGAAATCACAGCTTGACACACAATCAGTTCTTTGTTAGCAATGTTAATCACAAATGGAAAAAAGTGGTCCCGACGCAACGTTCTACGGGTTAAATAAGCAAGCGTCATAACAGATTCCTCCAATGGGCAGGAATTCTTCCATCAATGCGAATCCGTCCGTTATGACATGGTCTCAATGTCTAACGACAGTCTATCCTCCAATAAATGCATTTCCTAGCCGTTCCAGGGCGCCTCCAACGGTCATATAGCTTCGCTGAGGCGAAGTCCCATTCTGCGCGGTCCTGCTTTTTCGGCGAGGTTCAAAGCCTGAAAAACTACCTCCTGTGAAGTCTTCTCTGTAACTCCCTGTAGATTTTCCAACCTGGCTTTCTTCTTACTGAGCTTCCTTGCCTTCTTTCCTGTGATCTGAGTCTCTCTAACTGTTTCTGGATTCCTCTTTCCATTCTTATTCTTAGTTTCTCCTATCATAGTGACTTCATAGTGCTGATGTACTTCCAATGGGTTCGAAGTTAATATCCTTTCCGTTACCACTTCCTGGGTGGATTTACTTTCTTCTAGCATGGATAGGTCTGTCAAACCTTCTTGTGCTCTTCCAATTTCAATAGTTAATTCTCTTACCTTCTGCTGCTTCGACTTAACTTCTCATTCTTCTATCAGTCGATCTCTTTTCCTAGCTATGAAATCCCTTAGTTCTTGCTTTTTCTTTTCTGTAGCTTCTTCCTTTGCTTTCCTTCTAATATGATCCTTCACAATCCAAGTCTTTCCTAACAAAAGTGGGAATGAGGCGTTGTTCTCAATAAACCTAATAACTTCAAATTCCTCTTCTGTCGATGTTCTGTGAATAATAACAGGTACATTAGTAACTCTTCCACATAGGGTTATCATCTTTCCTTTAAACAAGCCTATCCTTCCCAGTGAAGGTACCATAGTGGGCTTTCCCAAAATTTTCCAAGTGTCTTCTGTCATAATATTCACTTGTGTCTCCTCATCCAAGACACAGTCTATGTCGAAGTCTCCTATTCTTGTACCTATGTGCTGTTTTTCTTTCATGATCTCTGGTAAATTGACATCTTTGTGATCATTCATTGCTTCTTTTAACTGTACTAATGTAGTATGAACTTCCTCTGATCCTTTCTCTTTCTGATCTTCTAACATGCTCTTATTCTCTCGACTCCTGTTCATTTGTTCAACTTTAACAATCATCCTTAGGCAATCCTCAACCTCATGACCAACAATTTTACAACAAAGACAAATAGGAACTATACCAGGGCATTCCTTAGCAAGATGTCTCGGTCTTCTGCAGTTATAACACAATGTCAATCATCTTTTCCTTTTAAACGTTCCCCAAACTTTCCTGTACTGCGCACTAGGATCACAATGCTAGACCTGCAATCTGCAAAAATTCTTTCTAGGTTCCTGCATCCATTTGTTAGTCCAAAAATTCTTTCTATGCATGGGAATAACATATATTTCTTCATTTCTATTAGCCTTACTTAGATCAACTCTTTCTTCCTACTGTGACCTAGTTTTCAGACTAGGAAAAAATCTATTAAACATACCTAAATTCATGCTTTCAAAAAAAAAACTTTCGCTTACCTTACTCTTATCAAAGTACAAAGATTTATGTCTTTCAAGATCTTACCTCAGATAGGGTTTCTTTCTTAGCACAGAGCTTCACAAGTCAAGTAGAACGCTGCGCACTACAACGACATATCTATGCACAAAGATTTTCTTTTCTTTACCTCAGTTCCCAGCGATCACAGTTCCAGGTCCCGACAACGGAACCATTTGTTGGCATAGGGGCAGACCTAGGGTTCAACGTTTCAACAACGCACAAATAAAACCCTAACTACTGGCCCTTTCAGAAACACCTGTGAAGTAGGAAAAGTTTCACCCGAGGTAGAGGTAGGGGGTTTACAAGACTCAAGTGTCTGTAACCAAGCCGGGACACAAATATGTGATTATAATACCTCACAAAGTACTTAGAAGATAACATGCATTAGTTTCTCAAATTTATTCACATCACAGAACAAAGCCTAAGAATAGATTGACGCAATAACATTGACAAAATACACATCGCACTTTAGCATCATAGGTTATATCTAGCACATTTAACATAAATAAAACACTAAGCATTCATAGATCTATCTATCATATATAACAATCGATGCACTAAGTAGATTCACAGCATAAACATTATAGCACAAAGAAAACCATCAACACATGATATACGTGGTTCACCCCAGTGTGGGGCTACATCCACCAACTTCTTCTTCTTCTTTATTAGGCTTCAATATCTTACATTCTTCCACTCTTGTGCACTAAGCCACAGAGGCAAGCTTCGCACTAGACATGTGATCTGCACACTAAGTACTAGATCCATCTTTCCGAAATCAGGTCAAGGCGTAGAGCCAATTCCTTTGTCAAACACAGAGCCTTACATACACAGTCTAATGCACTCAGCACCCCAAAACTACTTGCACTTAGCCTTGCAAGCTATCGACTTCTACATCGCTTTCCTTTTTCTACCTTACATGCCCTACCTCGTGGCATCTTAAACAACGAAAAGGTACCCGATCATAATCAATCCTTTGGTGCCATGTAAAACCTCCACACACAAGCTTAATTTCATCAAGCAAACCCTCCCCCAACGTCTATCTATCTTAGTATCCCAATCCAATTCGTAACTTAAGAACTTCCCTATTTTGTTCCCAATTGAGATTAACACTGCTTCTTGCCATAACACCAAGCTCAAATTTGGTAAAGTATCCCAATCCAATTCATAACTTAAGAACTTACCTATTTTGTTCCCAATTGAGATTAACACTGCTTCTTGCCATAACACCAAGCTCAGATTTGGTAAATCACCCAAACCTTTGCAAGGGATAGCAAATCGCGAGTAGGGTCAAAGTTAATGGCCCACTCCTTTAAAACTAAACTCGAAGGACCCCATCCCCACACGGGGTTGAAGATTTCCGCCTAGTCTTCCTTGGACCGAATTTTAAAACAAATCCATCCCAGGGCTAGAGTATGGTAGGATACCCCCAACACTCTAGACCAATTAGCCTCAATTCATATCTTCACAGAAGAAGGGCTCACGATTTTACCGCTGAATCTACCAACTGTTGTTCTACCCTAAAAAAATAAAAAAAATCCGGGATCGCTCCAATGTCCATGTCTGCCCCTACCAGACTACCACCATCCTGATCACCAACTGATTCCTTGTGTCAAAGAGCCTGCAATTCTAGAATGAATGCCGACGTAAAAACATGACTGATCCCATCCTCATGGATTGAATGCTCTCCAGCTTCGGAAAGGGCGACCGCCGGTTCAGCACCCCCATCCTGTACTGTTGCAGCCGCTCAAAACCCATATCCGAGTAGAATATTTCATCCGTACCCAGAGCGTCACCATCAAAATCCAATACGTCATCCTCCATTAGGAATCCCTGCCAGAGAGTTGGAATCACCTTACCTGGACCTGACGGGGACAGACTTGGCCCACATGTCAGCCCCGAGCTTCGAATAACCTCTACATATGCGTGGCATCTTCATTACCAAACCCTGTCGCAAGGTTTACAGATGCATGGGAACCAGAGCCGAACTAGGGTTTTTTTTCAAATGAATTTAGATAGTTTAATCCTCAACAAAGTTTCAAATTAATCACAAAATTTACTCTAGATTAGACTGGATTTAACGACATATTTTTTTGTGTAAAAATATTTGGAAGCATCAACTCACATGTTCTTCATAGAATAGAAACAGTGGCATAACGATCGTTTTCATTGCAGCAACTCTCACATCTTCTTCAGATGGCAAAGCGATCATTTTCGAGGCAGGTAATAAGTTGACATTTCATTTATTTGCTGGCAGCCTGTTCGTGTTGAGATATCAAAGTGAAGACAGAACAACGACGCCGATAGATTAGTCACACCGCTTCTGGCCTGACGACGCTGTTAAGAGAAAAACTAAACTAAAATAAAGACTATCCGGAGAAAACAAAACCTAATATAAATAAGACAATCCAGCCTCAATATGCTTTGCATTCTGTCAGCTGAGGCAAAATACATCTTTGAATTGCGCTTGACCTTCCTTCATGGCGGAGTCGGATCCAAATCCAAGGGACGTCGGAGTAATCTTTAACCCTACCCGCCATGAGCATGAGCTCTGCCTGTCGGAAAACTTGAAAAAATACACATGCAGCGGATGCAAAGAATTTGGAGCGGAAATCGGTTACAAGTGCTCATCATCGTCGTGCCAAGATTTCACTCTGCACAAGGACTGCGCTACCCTTCCTGATGTCTATGAACACAGCGATGCAAGCTTTAAATTTCGTTCCAAAACACATCTGAGGCATCACTGTGCCGCCTGCCGAGATGTGCTGAACTGTTTTGCGTACAAAACTGAAAGCAATCGCTTAAGGCTTCATCCCTTGTGTATGGTGCTCCCTGAAACACTCGATTTTAGTGGGCACGCTCACAAACTGAGACCAGTGATTTAAATGGGAAAGAATACACTTGNGGGGGGGGGGGGGTGAATCAATTGTTTGTGAGATTAGACAATTTTATGCCTTTTAAAACATTATTAATCGTTCTTCATGTGTCATCAACAATATACAACATATGGACAGTAAAAGTAAAGATCATCAGTCACACATAAAATACACATAGAGACATATTTTCACGAGGAAACCCATAAAGGGAGAAAACCTCTTCTTCTTCGAAATGATAGGCAGTCTTTTTCTGTTCTTACATCATTTACAATTGAGCACCAACTCAATGTGAGGCTGCTACCTCTGTTTTACAAGCTGCAACTTGTTTGAGAGCTCCAACTCTCTGGTTTCTCTAGCACCCACTAGAAGGAAGCACCAACTTCCTAAATATTCCAGCACCAACTCGATGTAAGCACCAACTTCCTGAATGTTCCAGCACCAACTGGATGGAAGCCCCAACTTCCAGTTACACAGGCTCCAACCTGTATAACAGAGAACACTTGTTCTCCCTAGCACCACCCTGCCACCCTAGTTTCTCTGGCCACAACCAGATGGAAGCTACAACTTCCTGTGTTCAAGCTCCCACTTGAACCTGTGAGGACAACAGTCCTCCCGAGCACCTCCCAACCACCCTTAAATATCAAATAATGAATACACATACAACTTATGCGGATAAATCACTTCTTACCATTCTTTTTCTGTTATGTAATTCTTCTCTTTCTCTGTCCACCCAGCAAGTCTCCTCTGCATTACATTGTTCTGTGATTCTGCTCTTCTTCTACTTGCTCTATCGTTCTTCTCTGCTTCTGCTCTATCGTTCTTCTTTGCTTCTACTCTATCGTTCTGCTCTGCTTCTGTTCTACCCTTTCATCACATTCTGGACCTCATCTATCATGTCACACCACGCCTGTCCTTCTTACTGTTTGATTCTTTTTCCCTTCAGAATGGCCAACTCAGTTCAGTCTTGATCGTTTTCTTTTATACACACTTCCTTGATGATTCAACTTCCCCTTCCAATAGGTAATACAAGGACATTTGTCTTGGCAACTGAAACACCAACCGATTTGTCATTATTAGTCAGTTTCTCTTAACTGATTCATAACTGAAGCGTTAATGTGTGAGGAAGAACAACAACCCTTCGATCAATACTTGATCCAACGGTCCAGATCTAATCGGGATTTCACTCATCGAGATTTCGGCATTTGCGATGTCAAAATTCACAACTCCTCCAGACTCGTGATTCTCCGATTCCCGATGGCTCCTTTGATACGCTAGCCTTCATGAGCGTAGCTCCCGGTCAACGTGACCGCCACTCCGTGACCACATCCTTATCTCTGACAGTTGGCCTCCACTACGTCACCGTCCTCCTTCGCTGCTGTGCTGACATCTGGCCCCCACTTATCGGGGTTTTGCAGATCGCGATTCTGACTTGCACAAAACTCTTGTCAACGGGATCCCCGATTTCCCGATGAACAAAATGCCGACGGCGCCTTGATCTTCGACACCTGTCCCTCATATGGATGGTCCCGATCCCTCCGGGATTTCGAGACTTTCGATATCAAGTGACTTTGTCATTTCAAAGTCCCGATCGCCGATGCCTCTGCTGACGTCACACGTGGTTTGACACGTGTTAGACCCTGCCACGTGTCACTCTGATTCGTGACTTACATGTGCCTGAAGTGTTGAATATGCCTGACACCTGTCATTCCCTGGTTGTGCCACATGTCCCTAGCTGACGTGGTCTGCTGTCGTGAGTTGGATCAACGGTCTAGATCACATGTTGATCTGACGGTCTAGATTCAATCGCGATTTCGCATATCGCGAAATCGGGGTTTTCATTGTCGACTGAATTGGACATTTCAAAGTCCCGATCCCCGATTCTCCGATGAAGTATATCAACGGTCCATATCTCATGCTTGCTTTAACGACTGCGATCAAATCGTGAAATCGCATATCGCGATTTCAGGGTTTTCGTTATCGAGTGAATTGGACATTTCAAAGTCCCGATCCCCGATGGCTTATCTCCCTCGCAGCTTCTGCAGGTCTGACGACTGATGGGTATTAGCTTTTGATCTGACGACTCAGATCCTCTCTCCAACAAAGACTGTAAACTACGGTCCATATCTGTTTTGGATTCAATGGTTACGATTGAACCGTGATCTTGTTGCAATCTGAATGATACAAATCCATCAATGTCAGCAACCATTCACTGTCTGCAAACTTGCCATCAATGACAACAACCAACAACACGCATTCGCTGCTTGTTCAATATTTGCCAACAATCTCCCCCTTTGGCATTGATGGCAACACATGCATTCAGACTCAACTCTCCTCTGCATTCGACCATTCAGACTCTCCTCTGCATTCGGCCAATCAAGCTCGACTCTGTGCCCGAAACATTTCGAACGCGACTCCTTTCTCCCCCTTTGACATCAATGTCAAAGAAGAAACATTCTTCCACTGATCTTGTTGCAGAACATACTCCCCCTGTCATCTATAAGCATTTAGGAAATTTACCAGATATTCAATA
>ML804462.1:4833-26626 GCA_009831015.1 Picea engelmannii
TATATATATATATATATATATATATATATATATATATATATATATATATATATATATATATATATATATATATATGGGAAAAATTGGATAATATTTTTGCATATTTGGCAGGATGGAAAATTTCAAAAAACATGTTTGCTAACTTGATGGTTCAAATGATAAACCATGTGGCTTGAGATGAAAAAGCATCAAAACTTCAATTTTTTTAAATGCATCTCAATTTCTCTAATATTCTTGTTATTTTTAAGTAGGTTACACAAAATTGCACACATGTGAATTCAAAATATATAATTGAAAAAATTATAAAATTGTTTACTATTTTTAATTTATTTTTTACTTATATATATTGGATTTTTAAAATACATTTCTTTTTATTTCCTTAACCAATTCCAAAAAATTTTAAATCCTCAAATTTACAATCTAAAAAAATTGTTTGATTATGTTAGACCCTCAAACCCTACACTAACACATGACCTCATAATTTCAAGGCTATAATGAATTTCATAATTAAAAAAAAATCAAATTAAGATTATAAATTTTGAAAAAATAGTCATGCACAATAACAATGTGTTATCTACAATTGTATAATTTTTTAAAGGAAATTTCTCAAAATATATCTTGCACTAAGTTTTGAGAATATAATCTTAACTCAACATTTGCACTAATGAGAACACATGCATTATATCTTACAAGGAAAATAACATACCATTATTATAAAAACTCAAATTTTACACTCATACAAAAATTATATCTTCTCAAAATTTATTTAATTTCCTACATTTCAACTTTTTTAACCATATGTATCTCAAATCATCCATCCAATTTAATAAATTGTTATGTTTCCATGTTTGCATTATCATTAATGTATCACTAAAGAGATCAGAAACTTGCACTCACCCAACTATCTATACCAAACATAACTAATATCTTTGATTTTCTTTCACAAAATTAAGAAAAATACTTAACTTATTCCATACATAACTAATATCTTTGATTTTTCTTTCACAAAATTAAGAAAAATACTTAACTTATTCAATAGAACATAAGCACCCATAGATAAGAACTACAAAACATAGCATGAAATCATCTTAGAGTTCAATATTTAGGCTTAATACACTGGTTCAAGAGGATATATAAGGAGTTGCATCCAGCTCAATAGACATAGAGAAAACAAATAAGGAGCTGTATCAAGCTCAATAGACAGAGAAAACAAGTTCCAATGAAATGCCTTATCGTGTATTGGGCAGAGATGTCCCTAAAAGAAATGCCCTGAAAAACAGAAGAGCACGACTGCGATCGAAAATGGGCACAGCATGCCCGGCACCATAAAACGTTGAATATTTCAGGCCTTCATAGTCTTGAGTCCATCCAGCCACCTGCATAAATTATTACGACATATTTCCACGTTAACCAGCAACAAATAAGTCAACAAAAAAATCTCTGAATCAATAAATATTATTTTCTACTGGATGAGAGGTTCAACAGCTACCAGGGTAGAATTTATCCGACATATATCAACGCTAACCAGCGTTAACCAGCAACAAATAAGTTAACAATAAATAGTTCAACAAATAAATATCATTGACATAATCTAAAATTCTTTTTCTACTGGAGTACATGAATTATCTAATAATATTATCTAACTTGAAACCTCAAGCACTGATGTCTTCACTACAACAAGTTTTACCACTAAAAATTAAAGAAAAATACAGAGAGAAGATTTTTTTGCCTGTTTCTCATGAAACCAAGGTTGCCAAGATGTTTTGATAGTAAGATTAAGTGCATCTATACAATATCTGGTCGATAACAGCGAGACCCGGCCATCAGTATCCCCACTGCAATATTTCCAATAGACGAAAATTCATCATATATTCAACCTTTTACTTGCAGGGTTTTGTTGCAGTGAAAAAAGGCAAGGTGTTGGATAGTACGGATCTATTAAGTTTACATACCTATATACCCATATGCGAAGGCCTGCTGCTATGAGCTTTCGATATATGGGGAGCACAGAGAGCGGGGAATCCGTCCAGTTATTAAAGATGTCATAACTGCAGAATTTACGGTTTGTGATTAACTACTTTCATTATCCAACCTATATATGAATATTTGAGCTGAATTATTTAACGGTATTCCTTACTTGCAGGGAGCCCATTGTATGAGATGTCCACCTCGAGTGGCATGGAGTGCGCTTTGGACGTCCTGTCTATTATAATATTTGATTGCATAGTTATCCAGACATGGATCATAAGAAGATCCTGATGCTCTCAACTTTCTTTTCATCTGTGAAGAGGAAACAATACATTTTATATGAAACAAGACATCAGGAGAAACTGTGTGAATAATGTAGAAACATACTATATGATATGTATAAATTAATAATGTAGAAACATACTGTATGATATGTATAATCTGGATGACCTTAGTTTCTGTTTCTGTACTTACAGCATTTGTTGTGATCGCTTTTCCAACGGTAGCATTTACCAAGCACTTGGGTGTGTAGAGACTGTACTTATCAATCTGATCATATTGCGCTAACGTTTCGTCTACAGCTGCTTGGCATTTCTTGTTGTCCCATGTATTGTTACTGAAGAAATCGCAGTTGGATATGATGATCTTGTGAGTCTCGTCGGATATAATTCCATGACTCCATGCGTAGTCCATGTTACCTTTCCAGTCATAGCCGTCATGTGTCTCTGGGTTGCCCACCTGAAAATTTGAAAAATCCTTCACATGTATAATTATCATGCCATTGGTGATCCACCATTATGTATGTTTAGGCCTTTTTTTTAAACCAGCGAAGTCTCAGAACTGAGGGAAGGTCTAGCAAAGGTTTAATAATGAAATATTAAACATGTTATTGTTAAGGAAAATACCTAATTACATCCTTAACTAGTTATTTAGATAGTTTACCGTTACAGGAGTTGGTAACTTCTTGTAACCATATTGTGTAACAGTACATGTTCATATTAATAGAATAGACATCAATAATGTAGTGTGTTGCATCAAATCTATCTCTGCTTAATCTTTTCATGGTATCAGAGCGGGTCTGGTCTTAATATTAATGTTTGCTGTGAGAGAGTGTTGCATCAAATCTATCTCTGCTTCATGATACAAGAGTGTTGTTTTCCATGAGAGACCGCTGCTATTTGACATTAGAAAGATGTGTCTGCAAGGAACGTCGCATGCCGAGGAAGGTTCCCATGAGCTGAAGGCCGACAAAGGTCTGTTGTGCCGCCCGAGGAGAGGGCGTGAAGGTTTGGTGGAAGAGAGCCGTTCGTTAGATTGACCGAATGACCTTGGAGTCACTAAGAAATTTCCAGAATCGATCTTGAAACTGATGTTACATAAAGTCAGTGATAAAGAGAAATTCCTGAATTAAAAAAAATTGTTTGGAATTCCGTGCAGGCGAAGTATGTGGGTTTCAAGCGCTGAGTAAAATGCGCAGAGAGAGCCAAAGTCGATTGCTTGTTGAATTTTGCAAGGCATGTTATGGAGCCGACAGCCGGAGGTTGTCACCAGGAAGCCAACCTAGGGAAGATTTGGTTCACCAAGAAGCCAGCCACGATTTTGGTAAAGCTCATAAAGACTCAAATTTCGTTTATTTATGAATTTAAAATTTCTATGAAAAATGGTTGCGCGTCGATCATTGCAGGATGGGAAAGACAAAGTGGCCTGAGAAATGATGCTCTAAATTTTGGAGCTAATTAGAACCCCTCAAGCAAGGGTCGGAATCTTGAGAACCGTAAGCATTATTTAAAAAAAAAGATAAACGAAGTCTTTTATACCGAATTTAAAAGAGGTTGTATAAAAAAGTGGTCTATTTTAAATTTTAATTTGAAAGGCCGTGTGATTTATTTTTGGCTTTGTAAAGAGACATTAAGAAGTGAGTCAAGAATTAAAAGTTTATGTTAAAGTGAAGTGAAAAAGTAATGTAGGAGAGATATTTATGTGGAAAATTTGAAAAAATGAAAATATGTTGATGAAGGGTTTATGAGAATTTAATTTTTACATGTTTTGGAATTTGAAATGTAAAAAGGTATTGTGCTTAGCTAACTCAATACGGATGCTTGTTAGAATTATCTACTCTAACAAATGCTTGTTAGAATTATCTACTCTAACAAATGCCAAGAGAATATGGAAATCCAAGACAGGTAAATTCAAGAGGAAAACACATGGTCATGATTCTTATATTAAGAAATTTGCAAAGAGTCAAGCAACTTCAAAGAACAAAATAAGAAGATTCCAGTTAAGCCCGTAGAGAGTAAATCGAAGAAGCAGATTCCAATGAAGAAGAGTCGCCATGGAGCGAATAGTTTGCAAGACAGAAGATTGAGGACAAAATTATTGCCTCTTCCATTATTGAAGAGCAAAAATCCATTTTATGAACAAAGTTTCCGCAATATTGAGCAGTAAAAAACTGCATGAAAGTCGCAAAGAAGAAAGATGGGCATAGACATGCAACAAAATATAACTAAATTTTTGGTTTTTTCATTATGAATTGTTGTGATTTGAGGGGGTGCATGTCAGTAAAAAACTGCATGAAAGTCGCAAAGAAGAAAGATGGGCATAGACATGCAACAAAATATAACTAAATTTTTGGTTTTTTCATTATGAATTGTTGTGATTTGAGGGGGTGCATGTTTGGTTGTACCCGACACTCCGTTAGAAACTCCAGTAAGTTTTTTGATCTAATTATTTTGGTCTCATTTGTAAGAAGTTGTGAGCTTTGCTATAGGCAAGCTTTGTTCCCCATGCTTTGCTATAGGCAAGCTTTGTTCCCCATGTTCAGTAAGCCCTGATTGAATCAGGCCTACATAGGTCAATATGTTATCGTGCTTACCATGATACATCACAACTATCCCTGGTTTTGAGCAGCTTGAGGTGCTGGCCAAAAGGAATGTGGTATAAAGTCCACTTTGATAAAGATATGTGGTATGAAGTCCACTTTGGTAAAGGAATGTGGTATTAAGTCCACTTTGGTAGATACAAGGGTGTTTACTAGTATGCTAACTTGATGATTGTATCGGAGAATTTGAATCTTCGATTAACAGGGGAAATGTGAGATATTAATCTCAGAGTCAGGACCAAGTTTTGTTTAAGGGGAAGTGTGAAGTCTATTGCATTTTTGCATTGGATGCTGGTGATAGGAAAAATTGCATTGGTGATAGTGATAGTTTTTTCCCGGATGTAATTAAGGGGGGGTGTTAAGGAAAATACCTAATTACATCCTTAACTAGTTATTTAGTTGGTAACGTCTTGTAACCATATTGTAACCATATTGTGTAACAGTACATGTTCAAATTAATAGAATACACATCAATAGTGTAGTGTGTTGCATCAAATCTATCTCTGCTTAATCTTTTTAGTTATGAGAGACTTACAAAATTTACATTTCAAATTTGGAACAATGTTTATCCACTTAACAGAAATAAAAAATCATTGGCTTCCCTTAACCAAGAGGAAGAACCTTGATTGACTAGCCCATTCTTGATTCTAGACATTACTCTTCTGTAAGGTGGGTCGATAAGGATGGCCCCAAATTGGCGTTAATACACGGTGAAATGGGGCACACTGGTAGAGATGTCCATCATCAAATGGTGCAAGAAATGAGGCACTGTAGATGGCTGCATGGAATCGTAGACGTCAATGGAAGGCACTTGTTTATATATATATATATATATATACTGATTGGATGTATATTCAAAGATCCAACAATGTATATGATAAAAAACACAACAATGTATATACAAAGATGCAACAATGTATATGCGTGCATAATAGGTCATTGATACTATATAGATCAGCTCGGTGTTATATATGTCCATAATGGGCCATTAATACGCTGCGGTTCAGAGTCATATATCTTCTTACACACATGATTTGATGTATATACATTGATTGGGTGTATATACTAAAACGCCCAACAATGTATATACAAATATCTAAGAATGTATATGTGTAGAATAGGTCATTAGTACTCGCCAGCCAGTGCTTTTTGCTTGCTATCCAGGTGAACCATTTTGACAGCTAATATATTTTACCTTGAGGAAGGCGGGCAGCCCACTGCAAGAGAACTCTTCAAAAAAATCCCAAACATACATGCTGGTTAAGTTTGTACTATTTATTGTATCCGAAAACTAGATCCATTGACTGCCGTTATCTTACCATGAAACCTTTGAGGTTGATATAGTCACTCTGACTAAGCGTACTGTTGTTGAAATCATAAATGACCTCTGCAAGTTCTGGCACGTATTTCCCTGTTTCAAATTACAGTAAGATTATAATGAATTATAGGCAATTTGATGGAGATGCAGTGTGAAGTTTAATTAGCCATTGAAAGAAAATTTACTTGCCTCCATAGCTCTCTCCTGCTATGTAAAAGTCGTGTTTTCTATATTCGGGAAACCTTTTAAACCAATTTTGAAGAAAAGCAAATGAGTCCGCAGCTGAAATGATGTTTGAACCAATCTTATCATCAGTGTTCACATCGATTTCATGATAATCCTCGCTAATAGAAATTAGCATAAGAAGTTACCCGTTATGTTGTCCCCAAGCTTGTTGTAATCTGATGATGTGTTAGAATAAGAAAATCCTACTCCAACAGGTGATTCTAGAAACAATAAATTGGCCTCTGCATAGAGTTTTAGTTTCACGTAAACCTTCAACTTCAATGATTGGATTCTCATAAAAAAGAAAAACCAAGAACAGCAATAAAAAACGCAGCAAAGAAAAAACAGAGAAAAGCAAACCATTGTTCCAGGCGTAGTTATTGAAGGAAATCCCAGCGCCAGTAGAGTCCACAAGGAAAGGTCCTATCTCCTGTGTTGCTCCATATCCCACAGAAGAACACCCAGGACCTGAGAACCCAACATTAATAAAAAAATACCACCAAATGTTCAGAATATGTAAAATTTATATATCATCATGAGAAATCAAGCCGAGCTCTTAAATGCAACTAGATAAGGGCTTGTGGTTGGGTTGGATACTGGTGAAGTATATTGAATGCAACGAAAACAGAAACACTGTCAGTTATGCAACCAGATATTAGGAACATCAACAACTTCCATAAATATGGGAATCAACACCAACACCCTTAAGGAACATAAAAAATATCCTCATCGAAGAAAAAAAGGGGAGGAAACCTTCTAGACAGAAAATAGAAGAAATTGGGGCCCTAAGGTCGATTCTGGACAAATGGTACGTCTCTTGGATAACTATTTCCCTTCCCAACCAAAATGTTGAATATGGATGTTACATCATGGAATATAAGAGGTATGAATTCTCTCTTTAAAAAAAAAAAAAAAGAATGCTAAAGATACAAATCTCTTAGGAGAAAGAAAAAATAGTGACGATCCAAGAAACTAAGCATGACTAAGGAAACATGGAAATAATTACCCAAAAGTTTTGGCAGTAAAAATGGAACGTTGTCGAAGGAGAATCAATAGATCGTTGTCGAAGGAGAATCAATAGGGATTTCCACCCTCTCACACTCAAAATATATGGACATGGAGGACCACATGGATAGCCTTAATGCTCACCCTAAAATTCAATATTAATAGTGTTATAGATTTATTTTCCACCTAATCATTAGGTCATTATAACCTAAAGATCATCTAATCACTAGGTCATTACCCCTTAGAAACCTCTCATTTTAACCCTTAAAACCTACCAATTTTTCCGTGGGTTTTCAGTTACACCCTATGGCTTGATAAGGAGTGACCGATCACTCTTTCTATGTGTCTAGGGAGCGACCAAGTCTAGAAACTCTCATTTTTGGATTTGGTTGTAATGGATGAGACTTCCCACTGATTTCTTTGGGTTTAGCCCTAAGAAGACTTCCATTATGAGCTCAAGAATGTTATCCTAGTAGCTATATGGCCTTACCCCTACATTCCTATAATAACCAAGCCATTTCCCATGGAAAAAGGAGGAGGAAAGAACTAGCAAGGTTACTTTGGTGATTTGGTTGCAAGACTTGGGAAAGGAGCTTGGAAGGAGGCCATCTCTTGAGTCTATATTTGTAAGTTGTAATATTGCTTCTTTGATTAATAGAATACATACTCGATATTTCCCTCTATTCAATTGTTCATACAAGTTTATGTACTCATTGGTAGAGAATTTGTATAATTATGTGTTATGATATACTATTAGATATGTTGTCAATCCATGCATGATTGCTTTGATATTTGGGAGGTTTTCGTCTTATTTGGTTGTTTTCATGTATGAATAAGATCTAGGAACATCCTTAGTTTATGTATCTATTCCTGTCTTAGGAGCTGGTAGAACCTAAGGGGGCTCAACTCCTGCAAGGTTCAAAATCTGTACAACAAATTGGTGACCATACTAGGGAAGTTTTTCTCCATGTATTAATCCCCTTAGACTATTGAATTTTTTAATCTTCTTTCTATATTTCTCTACCCTTTTAAGTGCTATTGTTCCATCCCAATCATTGCCCCACTCTTTTCTGAGTCTAGCTGAAGAAACTTATATCCCAAATATGTCAAATCTCGTCAAAATCTCTCTTTTTTTATTTCCCAGGTTTGGTCACCTTTTCCCTGTGTAAACAAAGCAACCAACCTCCTTTGGTCACACCTTTTTCTCTATAAGGGAGCGATCAACCTCCTCTCGGCACCCTTTTTTCTCTATAAGGGAGCGACCATATATCCTCCTAGGTTAACCAGAGGTGACCATACCTTCTGGTCACCTGTTTTTCTCTATTAGGGAGAAACCAAGTCGCTCTGTCTCCCTTTTCACAGAGTGACCATCATCTTGAGAACCTATTTTTGAAGAATTATCCTTCAAAAAACCCACTTAGATCTATTTTTTGTGGTCCTCTTCAACACTCTAGATCCACCTTGGATCTACCTTAGACTCCTTGTTGTGAATTTTATAATCTTTTTGCAATTTTTTTTTGCATTTTTCTTGAAAATGTTTCCTCTCTTTCTATATGTCACTCATATGTCATATTATTGTTGCATTGGTCTAACCAAAATTATCTTCCTTGACCTCCTCAAGTAGTCTACAAATCCATGGCATCTCCCTAAGAAATTGTTTGGAGAAATTTATATTTGTTTGTTTTCCCACTCTTACTTTGATTGCTTTGGGTGTTGATTTCTTTTTAGTTAATTGGAAGACTTTTTTTTTTTCAGTTTTGAAGCCTTGCGTTTTGCAAGTTTCAATTTGGAATCTTTTCTTTCTTCCTTCTTATCTACTTTTCATTGCATTACAAATTATGGATTGAAAGAAAAGAAACGGAAGG
Source organism: Picea engelmannii (assembly GCA_009831015.1). Taxonomy (NCBI): domain Eukaryota; kingdom Viridiplantae; phylum Streptophyta; class Pinopsida; order Pinales; family Pinaceae; genus Picea; species Picea engelmannii. Next base: position 14,093 of record ML804462.1, read on the forward strand.
AATTCCTTTCGAATTGCAATTACTTCAAAAGAAAAAGCACAAAATTTTGTTGGAGTGTTTTCAAAAGTAGCTTAGTAAAGTTGTTTTCTTTCATATTGCAAAAACTTCATTTCATCGTTTGGCACTGTTTCCCATTTCATTGAAAATAAAATTAAGCTTACATGATGTTGAGTGCTTAGTTGTCATTATAAACGAGTAAAGAACTCCTCTCCCTTCTTTCGCTATTTTGCATCGAAAAGGCATTATTGCATTGCATCATTCTCTGCACCTTTTTGGGGTCGATTCCTTTAAACATCATTCATTTCACTACCACACCCTTGAGTAAACCAACAACCATAAAATCAAATTCTTAATAAAATTGATCTAGAAAATTTTATTTTTAGGGAATGTACATCAACAATAGATCAGGATAGATCTTTGCAATAGGTTGTGAGGTGAACTCTCCAAAGAAACCAAAACCAACTTAGAATCTTGTGATTGGGAGAAGAAATCCAATTTTCGTATAAGCATAACTGGGACCCCCCTCTCACACAAGGGCTAAACACGAGGTCATGTGTGGGAGAGCAACACAAATTACCCCTCTGAGGCTTAACCAAACATAATGGAACGTTAGTGTATTGGGGGTTCTTATTGAGAATCGACTATTTTCATTTGGTATCAGAAATTCATTAATCCTGAATCCATTCGGGGTCCTGCAGAGATTTTTTCGATCCTCTTGTTCTTAGTAATGTTGGATAATTTCAGACTTCATATCCTGTGCATATTTTCAATCCCGACTATCGACTGTAACTTCTCGGAGGATGACTGTGAGTTGGTAACCCTAGTGGCCATAATATTTAGGGTCTATACACAAAGTGAGGGTGAAGGGTAGTCTTCACTATACCTAGTTCAGACATTGGTCAAACTCACTCAGTCTCCTTGGAGGGTCACCCACGACTCTCACCGTAAGGAGACTTGCACCAAGGTGTAATTCTATTAAGAAGGTCACCATCGTAACCGATCCACCCACTCATCCCAGCCCCTTCTCACGTGTTCATGCGATGCTGGATTTCATCACCAACTAGTAGGTTCATTGTGAGAAGTTATTTTTTTGTTTGGTTTGCTTCCTAGATTTGATAGCGCATGTTATCTGTTTTCTTAGTGGACCTTAGGTGTGAGTTTATATCTATGGCGTTATTTCCTATGAATACTAATGAAGGAATCCATTTTCTAGGGATGTCATTTGTTTCTCCTTCTACGGGACACGTTGGCCCACTTTACATCGCAACTTTGACTCTTCCTAGTCTCACGATTGAGTTACTGATTTGGTTGTTTTCCACTATGGTGAACGTCAATGCTTCTAGTGATTCATATGTAAACATTACACCTATGGATCATCAACCTCATGTCGATCCTCCGCCTTCTTCAGTTGTAGGGTCTTCTTCCCAGTCTTCCTCTTCACCTAGTGAAACATCTACAGGTAGTAATTAGGTGGACAAGAAGAAGAAGATTAGGAAGATTAAGAAGAAGAAAACTAAGAAAGAGGAAAATATTCCAACCACTATAGAACATGTTGGAAGAGATCATCCAACCTCTGAGAATCATGTTGGGAGTGTTGATGGTGTCAACAAGTCTAACAAGAAGAATCACAATACCAAATTCCCTTGCAGTCTTTGCAAGGGTGATCACCTTCTGAAGGATTTCCCTAGTACCCAAGGTCATTTAAGTGTGGTCTTGGGTTTCTTCTCAATCCATGTCATCAGTTGTTGCAGGTCATGCTGGTGACAACCCATCGACTAGTAATATCGTTGGCAGTAAGAAGGGTAAAATCAAGAATCCTTGTTGGTTATGCAAGGACATGCACCGTACTACCTTTGTCCATGCATGGATGAAGCCTCGACATTTTTAGAATCCCTTGTTGTCTCTCCCACTCCGTTTCTACCCGGTTATCATAAAATTTCTCCCAACCCGCCATTAGTTGATGAATTGTTCAATCTAGTTCCCTCCTTGGTTAGTCCAGTTGATCATGTGGTCAATTTTTTCTCATCCTCCATTGAACTAGCTGATAAAGTATTCGATCTGATTCCATCATCAGTCTATCCCACTCTTCCATGAATATTTCAACCCAAGTGATTGATCTGATATCATCATCGGTCGATCCCACTATTTCCTTGAAGAGTGAAACCCAAATGATCAATCTGATTTAATCATCGGTTTATCCCACTCTTCCATTGAAGAGTGAAACCCAAGTGGTCGATCCAATCCATGAATCCATCTATCCCACTCCTTTTAAGAGTGAGGATGTCTCTCAAGTCTTTATTGTTACTGCAAATTCGTCCAGACAAGGGGGCATTCGACCCATTCCAATGACACCCCCTCAAAGCAATGAAATTACCATTGATTGGAATGGTCTAATAGAACCTCATCTTCCTTCTTACATTCCTTTCCAAATCATTGTTCAGGTTTGTGGTAGGCATATTCCTAACACTATAATATAAGAAGGAGCTTATGTTAGCATCCTATCCTCAAATGATTGGCAAGCTCTTGGTTCACCTCATCTTGCGTCGGTGACTTAGAATCTGTTGGATTTTAACATAAGGGTTATTCAACCTTTAGGGATCCTTCCTCGATTTCCTCTTACTTTTGGAGGAAAAATGTTCTATATTGATGTAATTGTGGTCGACAACTCCTTGGACTTTAATTTTCTCCTCGGGCGAGACTATGTTTACGCCATGAAATATTTTGTGTCCACACTCTTTTGAGTGATGTGTTTCCCTCATAATGGAGACATAGTGACCATAGAACAAATTTCATTCATTGGCCATCAATATTCCTTGAATGGTTCTTATATGCGAGAGTCATTCGCCTTGTCACATGTTAATTATGGGGCAACCTGTCCCATGCATTCAACTTCGAACGAGAAGGAATCTTTCCCTTATTCTAACTTAAATCTGGTAGTTGACATCGTGATCTCTTGGATAGGGATTTTAGAGCCTGATATCCCTACCCCTATTGCACCCCTCGACATGTATTCCTTTGAGAGTGTTGTTCTTCCATCTCACGAAGATCTCTTGGAATCCATGATCGATGTTTTCCCTTTGACTTGTATTTATTCCAGAGTATTGTCCTCTTGGAATCCATGATCAAAATGATAGTTACAAGCATGGTTCCCTTTTCTATTTCAATCTCATTAAAAAATGAAATAGAGTTCTAGGGATCCAACCCAACAATGAGCATAATTATTTTCCTGTGTCAAGATCGTTAAAAAATGAAACAACCACCCCTCTCTTTGATTCGAGTCTTCCATTATAACTTGTAGTTGAAGATTCATTCCATCCACCTCTTTCAGTTGATCCTTTTTCTTCCTCCCTCTCTGGTGAACATTTTTCCTATTAGTAACCATGAGTCTATTGAAGAAGAGTTGGAAGATGAAATGAAGCTTGGGGGGCATGTCTCCAGCCTCTCATTATCATTCTTGAGTTAATATTATATCTTCTCAAGATGGGGCCAACCACCCACCTTTGGAATTTACATTGGGAAGTTTCAAGCACAGTTAGTTTTCTAGTTTCAATCTCATTAAAACAATGAAACCTACCCAAGCATAGTTTTACTTTGTTTCAATCTTGTGTAAAAATGAAACCAATCTCGACCTTAGTCTTTGTTCTTTCTTGTGCTTGTAAATACATGAGAATAAGTTACCGATCTTAGTATTTTTTCTTTCTCATGTTCGTTAATACATGAGAATAGGTTATTGATTATACTTTCATCTCTTTTTCGGACTCGTAAAAACTATACGAAAAAAGAACTCTTTGGAGTCTCCTTTAAGCTCTTTTAACACTCTCTAAACATGAAAATATTACTAATTGAGATTGTTTCCTTTCACACTCGTTAAAAGGTTAGAAAGGGCATCTTCTGAGTGATAGTTTATCTCTTTTTCGGCCTCGTTACACTAATTACAAAAAATGAATACTCTAGTCAAGCATGATTAGAAGAGTTCTCCTAGCTATTTTTTTATACTTTTTAGGACCCTGGAGACTAACTTTACAAAAAAAATCATTTTGGAGTCTTATTTACGACCTTTTTAGACTCTCTAAACATGAAAAGGCCATCGAGTTTACCTTCTTCGGACTCGTAAAACCAAACATTGAAAGACCTACATGGATTGAACCCCTCCTTCCTTAGATTCGTTAAAATTATGTCAAGGGAATCATCACCAGATGAGCTATATCGAGCATCTCTTATCCTCCTCAAGATCATAAAAATAGAAAGAGGTACTCATTGCTCATGGTGGGGAATTTTTAGAGGGTGTTTTCCTCTTGTTATCTTCATTATCTGGCAACAATTACTACTTTTAGTCGCCCTTGAAAAATGCACCGATTCTATCATCATATATAACAATCAGGTAATCCATTCTCCCTCATTGACAACCTTTTAGATTTTTTGTCACATTCCACTGATAGGTTCATGACCAACGTTATGATATTCGTCTGAGTTAATGTTGCCAAGTCAAGTTATTTTTCCTGCATACTTGTTCAAGGGAATTTTACTTGCATCGTCCACCTGCATTTCCTTTCAGCATGTTTATCTCGACCATCCATGTGTTAGTTGTGCTCTGTTATTATGATATTCACACCATTTATCTTTATGTGTTTCATGTCGATTTATGGGGAATACATCAAGGACCTCCTTCGAAGGATTTCGCCCTATCGAATCTAGCTCAATATCCAGGATTGAAATCTATAAACCCATCAATACCCTGGGAATTGCAGATATTAGTGGCTGGTCTCCTTGCATTTTGATAGTGGGTTTACATTATTGGATCCTATCGAATGAATCTATGAGTGTCCAATGTCAACTCCTTTATTCACACTTTGTAGATTTTACTAGGTATCTTGGGTTCCATCATCATCATCGGTGGACTCCCCCGTGTCCATTAACGATATACATTAATGACCGATAATCATACGTTTTCTACCATGCTCAACTTCAGCTCATTTATTCACATGTTGTAGATTCATACCATTTATATCAAGGACGAAGACCTTGGGTTAAGATCACAGTCATGTTAGATGAAATTATTTCCCAAGTTGCGATGGAGAATATTCATGAGCAATTCACAGATTTATCATCTATTGAGTCATCTCACTGATTTGTATGATGTGACATAGATCCACATTTGTTCTTGGTTGTGGCTATGATTTCACTTGTGTCTTGCATGGATCCACAATGTATATCGAGTCATAATTGGTTCTTGATGGATCCACGGTGTATTTTGATGTGACCATCATCCCATCACTTGTGTCATGCATGGATCCACTGTGTATTTATGGAGGCTATGCTCTTGTCTTTCTTTCTAAGCATGGCTATGCCTACCTTGGGGATCTTTTTCTACAGGACTTCCAATGCTCTTCTCCAAGCTCCTTTTCCCAAAGCTCTATGACTGATTTATAAAATGTTTTGTCCATCAAACACCTCTTCTAACCTCACACTTTAGGGGGAATATGTTATAGATTTATTTTCCACCTAATCATTAGTTCATTATCACCTAAAGATCACCTAATCACTAGGTCATTATCCCCTAGAAACCCCTCATTTTAACACTTAAAACCTATCAATGTTTCCCTGGGTTTTTAGCTCAGTTTCTTCTCGCTCACCCCATGCCTTCATTAAAAGAGTGATTGAAAAGGATGGTCATACCATATGGCTTGATAAGGAGCGATCAATCACTCTTTCTATGTGTTTAGGGAGTGACCAGGTCTAGAAACTCCCATTTTTTGGATTTGGTTATAATGGATGAAACTTCCCATTGATTTCTCGAGGTTTGGCCTCAATAAGGCTTCCATTATAAGATCAATAATAGTATCCTAATAACTCTATGTAATTATCCCTAAATCCCTATAAGAACCAATCCATTTCCCATGGAAAATGAGGAGGGAAGAGCTAGTAAGGTTACTCTAGTGATTTGGTTTCAAGAATTGGGCAAGGAGCTTCGAAGGAGGCCATCTATTCAATCTATATATGTAAGTTGTAGTATTGATTCTTTGAATAATAGAAGACATACTAGATGTTTCCCTCTATTCAATTGTTCATACAAGTTTATGTATTCATTGGTAGAGAAATAGTATAATTATGTGTTATGATATACTATTATATATGTTGTCAATCAATGCATGATTGCTTTGATCATTGAGAGGTTTTCATCTTCTTTGGTTGTTTTCATGTATGAATCAGATCTAGGAACATCCTTAGTTTATGTCTCTATTCATGTATTAGGTGTTGGTAGAACCTAAGGGAGATGAGCTCCTGCAAGGCTCAAAATACCTACAACAAAGAGTATAGGGGAAACAAGTTATATCACAAATGCTTATGGCCTGCAATCCCCTTATCTCAAGAGGATATTTATGGCCGAAATGAATTATTTAGGATCCCACTTGTAGCATAAAATGTGGGTAATAGGGGAAGACTTCAACATGATAAATAATCAATTATAAAATAAGGGAGGTATCTGAAGGATTGACCTTGAGAGTATTGCATTTGGAGAACTCATAGAAAATCTCATATTAGTATATGTCTCCATAAGGAGAGATCTATTCACTTGGAAAAATAAAAGGGGAGAGGACCATAGGATGGTGGTTCGAATCGATAGGTTCTTGATCTCTGAAACCTTCTTCCAGTCCAAGCAGGCCCTATCAATAAATGTTGTTTCATAGCATGGCTAGGAAAACTATCCCATAGTCCTTGAGCGAAATTTTTTTTGGAAGCAATGATTTATTTCATTTTGTTGTGAGAAATTCTGGCTATCATATTTGGACTTTCTATGAAACCTAGTAGTCTGGTAAAGAGGACCTAAAGGTATTCATGGTACAAAAATGTACTAGCTCTAACAAATAATCAATCATGTCTGTATGTGCATTAGAAAATAGAACAAGGAAGTATTCATACATATTTTCGAAGAAGAGAGGAAATTAGAACAAGAAATGTAATAGATCCAAAAGAAAGGGATTTGAGGGATTCATTCCAAGGACCTCAATACTAGGGAGGAATAAATTAAAACAAATCTGGTCAAAAGAGAGTTTTAAGAGGAGATATCGTGGAATCATAAATCCAGGATTCAGTGGCTCAAAGAAGGGGACAAGAATTCCAAGATCTTACATAGCTCCTTACTCCAAAGAATAAGGCATAATAGAATAGTATCTATCAGAGTGTAGGATGGAAGCATCAAGGAGAAAAAGGAGGACAATGAGGAAGAATTCACAAATTACTACAAGCATCTACTATCTGAACTTGATGTTAAAAGGGAAGAAGCCATATCCAAAATTGTCAAGTCCATCCCTAGTGGTTTCCTTGGAACAAATTCAGGGCCTGATGATGCCAACAGCCATAGATGAGTTAGAAGGGATTGTTAAAAACATGGCCCAAGGGAAAGATCTTGTGTTGGATGGCTTGACTACTGATTTCTTCCAGGAAGAATGGTCGATATTTGGAACTGGCATTTGGGAGGTGGTAGAGGAATGATGTAGCTCAAGAACCATCCTTAAGGTGTTCAATGCTACCTTCATAACTCTGATCCCAAAAATCAAAGGTGTCAATTATGCAAATAAGTTCTGGTCTATATCCTTATGTAATGTAATTTATAAGATTATTTCTAAATTGGCGGCTTCCAAGCTTAAACCTCTCCTCTTGAACATGATTTCATAGGAGAAGTGGGGTTTTGTGGAAGGAAGACAAATCTTGGATGTGATTGTTGTTGTCCATGAGGAAATCCATACCCTCAAGATGACGAAAATCGTTGGCATGATGATGAAATATGATGTCTAAACCCTACGATAGAATGAATTGGAACTTCCTAAGGAATATTCTGCTATCCTTTTTCTTTGGAGGGGAGTGGGTTTATTGGGTCTTAAACCTCATTTCTTCTTCCTTATTCAATATCCTTGTGAATGGATCTCCATTGAAACCCTTCAACCCTACCAGTGGGATTAGATAGGGAGACCCCTTGTTTCCCTTCCTTTACATCATCATAGCCGATGGTGATGGTCACAACCTCACCTTATCCAAAAGGAAAGGTTAAATTAAAGGGATCATCCTTCACTCGAAAGAGGAGGCCTTGTCCAACCTCTAGTTTATGGATGACATGTTGTTGATGGGTTTACCCACAGTGAAAGAATCTCTAGCGTTCAAAAGGACTCTGGAACTCTTTAACCTAGCCTCGGGTACCATTATCAACCAGGAAAAATCCCAGATATTATTCTTTAACACTCCCCTCTTGATCCAAAGACACCTAGCTAACTTGTTAGGCTTTCAAAATTCCTCCCTCCCGACCAAATATTTGGGAGCCCCCCTCCTCTCTAGAACCCTAAATAACCCTTCTTGGGAGGAAATAATTTCCAAGATGGAAGCCAAAACTGATAGTCAAACCCATCACTTTCTTTGTCTACTAGGTAGAGTCTTGATCAAGTTTGTCCTCTCAACCCTCCCCTTGTACCTCTTTTAGATCTTGGATTCTCCAATGAATTTTCTCAAGATCCGGCTTCTGCAACACAAATTTTTGTGGGAGGGAACATAAAAAGAAAATAAATGGGCGTTAGTGGCTTGGGAAACTCTATGTAAACCCAAGGAAAGAGGAGGAATGGGCCTCATGGAACCCCAGGCAATAAGCAAATCGAGGGTGGTGAAACTATGGTGGATATGGGTTAAATCCCAAAAGGAAGTATGGGAAAAACTATGGAAAGATAAGTATTCTCCTTAGACTTCTCAGAAGGACATGATTAGATTAGATGTAGATAGGTCAGGTTCCATGATATGGAACAATGCCTGGTTCAACTATACTCTAGTGCAACATCAATGTTTTTGGGAACTGCATAATGGTCGATCAACCCTCTTCTGTGGGGATGCTTGGGACCAGTTCCTTGTATTGGGGGAATGTGGATCAGCTTTAGAGCCTTCGTCAAACAATGGAAAGAGCATGGTGGCATCAGTTGCACCAAGACACCTAGCTAACTTGTTAGGCTTTCAACCTTCCTCCCTCCCTGCCAAATATTTGGGAGCCCCCATCCTCTCTAGAGCCATACATAACCCTTCTTGGGAGAAAATAATTGCCAACATGGAAGCCAAAATTGATAGTCGAACCCATTGCTTTCTTTCTCTACTAGGTAGACTCCTGATCAAGTTCATCCTCTCAACCCTCCCCCTGTACCTCTTTCAGATCTTGGATTCTCCGATGAATTTTCTCAAGAAGATTCGGCTTTTGCAACACATTTTTTTGTGGGAGGGCACAAAAAAAGAAAAGAAATGGGTGTTATTGGCTTGGGAAACTCTCTGTAAACCCAAGGAAAAAGGATAAATGGGCCTCAAGGAACCCCAAGCAATAAGAAAATCCAGTGTGGTGAGACTATGGTGGAGATGGGTTAAATCCCAAAAGGAAGTATGTGAAAAACTATGGAAAGATAAGTACACTCCTCAGACTTCTCAATAGGACCTTATTAGATTAGATGTAGATAGGTCAATTTCCATGATATGGAACAATTCCTGGTGCAACCGTACTCTAGTGCAACATCAATGTTTTTGGGAACTGCATAATGGTCGATCAGCCCTCTTCTAGGTGTATGCTTGGGACCAATTCTCTGAATTGGGGAATGCGGATCAACTTCAAAGTCTTCGTCAGATGATGGAAAGAGCATGGTGGTTTCAAGTGCACCAACACTGGCAAGGCAATCAAGATAATAAAAACCCCTTTGTACAAATTTGAAAACCCTTAGAGGAATTTCCTGTGCAGTGGACAAAGCCTACAAGAAAGTTGGTCAAGAGGGTTTTGATAGAACGTCAGCTAGTGAATCAGGAAGGAGAAGACATCATAATATGGGGCAAATTGAGGATGCTAACTTCCGGGTGAAATAGACTCATATATCATCGGTGGGATTAGGGGAGCATCAAAGTCTCCCTTTATGGGGTAAATTATGGAATGCGACCCTCTGACAAAAAAATATCAACCTTTTTGTGGTTGGTGGTGATCTCAAAGATCCTAACTTAGGAGCACCTCCTCCGTAGAGGATTCGTGGGCCCTTCAAGGTGTGTTCTTTTCTCGGAAGTAGGGGAAACCTTGTATCACTTTTTGGGATCCTGCAGGTTCAAGGCCCATCTTTAGGATCGAGGAGCGACTCTTTTCAAGAAAATAGACCTAAAAATCTAGAATATCCTTGAAACTATGAAAAGAAAGGAATAGGTGGATCTTATAGGAAAATAACTTACGATTTCCCAAATATGGGAAACCATCGGTACCAACATGAAATAATCCATTGCAGCTTTTCCTTGGTCTCTCCAAGACTTTCATCTCAAAAGGCATGAGGTCCACATCTTCAAAAGTTGGAATTTTGAATCTTGTGCTAAGCCAAATTAGTTAGGTAATAAGAAGGCTGAGGTTTGCATTAGATACCACTAGGCTCCCCCACGGGAGGGGGTTCATAAAATTAAATTTTGACAATGCGTTGAAGGGGAATCCAGGGGATGGAGGGGTGGTAGGTGTCTTTAGGCACCATAAGGGAGAGTTTATTCTAGTATATGCATCGAATATGGGATTTTCAACCAATAATTTGGCAGAAATAGCAGGCCTCCTTGCCGGCATAGCGATCACATAGGAATTTGGGATCCACTCCTTGGAGGTGGAAGGGAACTCACAGTTGGTTATCTTGGCGTTGAGGAAAATTTTGAACGGCGTTCAGCCTAACAATTTCTCACAATACTGGAGGCTGAGCCATGGTCTATCAAAGATCAGGCGTGGTGAAGTCCTTGGCTACCATCATCCCTCAGACGATTCGTAGGGAAGAAAAATATATAGTGGAATGGATGGCGAATACAGATGTCATGATGCATGATCAACATCATATCTAGTGGTCGAGGGAGCCACTGCCACAAGGGGTGGGAGAAAGAAGCCCAGGTTGCAATAGCTCGGTTTTGGGATTTATATTCGGTTGAGGAAATTCAATTAGCAGAAGCCATGGAAACCCAAGTTAAGAATCAACGCAAGGAAACCTTAGAGTGGGAAATTATAGTGGAGGCAATGAATCGAGTGCTAGACCTAGTGCATTCTCGAACCTGAGGCACGTGTTATTTCAGGATGATGGAATCTATGAATTTGTAAGAATAATAAATAGAAAAGATTGAAAGCGAGATGAGTACCTCCATTGAGCCATAGGACTAGCGGCTTCTGCTGTTTTTGAGAAGAAGCTTCGTAGAACCAATAAAAGAGAGCCCTTCCATTCTTTTCATTCACAGTAACACGGCCAGCATAATGGTCGAAACCAACTTTCGGCTGCCCAGGTAGACGGGTCACCTTATCCAATTCTTTTGCTCCATTATCTATCGTCAAATTCACTTCGCCTCCACTGCTACCCAAACAGCTGAAAACAAACCCTAGAACTATCCAACAAGTTTGTCTGGAATACATTTTCTCAGGTCTGTATCAATCAGCTTCAAAACCTTCCTACGCTTTTATGTTTTTTTTTTTTTCGTTAGCACTCTCGTTATATAGATCTGATGCTAAGGAGTGGGCTTAACAGAAACACCGGAATTTTACTCCACCTCTCTGTCTCCCAGGGAGTGGGATTAACGGAAACACCGGAATTTTTCTCAACCTCTCTGTCTCTCTCTTCGTGAATCCATGACATAGAAGTCGTTAGGGTGGAGGGATATCATTTAAGACTGTCCGTCATTGAACAAACCTGTTGGCTTCCCATGTTTTTGGGAAACCGCCAAATTTCAATTTCTTTCTAATTGGTCCAGTGAGATTCCAACTACTAAATTCAACTCTGCGAGAATGGAATGACAATCCAAGATATTGACTCAAACAAACAAACCAGCTCTCAATAACCCATATTTTAATCATGTAGATCACAACAAAACTAGATTATCGACGTAAATCACAACAAACTAATTCTGCATAACCCATATTTTAATCATCAAAATTAAAATATAATAGATTTTTGATCATGTAGATCACAACAAAACTAGATTATCGATGTAGATCACAACAAACTGACTCTGCATAACCCATATTTTAATCATCAAATTTAAAATACAAAATTATATTTTATTCAAAAATTTATTGCTTTTTTTAAATTATTAAAAAAAAAAACTGAAAACTCTTATGGATGTAGTCCATAACAAACTAACTCTGTATAACCCATGTTTTAATAATCAAATTTAAAATATAAAATTATATTTTAATTAAAAGATTTATTACCATTTTATTTTATTTAAAAACTAACTCTGTATAACCCATATTTTAATAATCAAATTTAAAATATAAAATTATACTTTAATTAAAATATTTATTACCATTTTAACTTATTATAAAAATAAAATAAGATATTTATTTTATTTAGAAACCAACTATGTATAACCCTAATCAAATTTAAAATCTAAAATTGTATTTTAATTAAAAGATTTATTACCTTTTTAAATTATATATTAATGATCATGATTATTAATGTCCACTAAAACATAATTGGTCTATCGGACCTTAAGAGGGTAAGTGATTACTTGCCATTCTTATCTGAA